>BQNB010038936.1:0-48407 GCA_026074375.1 Tanacetum coccineum | reverse complement strand
AAATTTGCCTAGCAACGATTGATGAAAACTCCACGTTGTGGCATAGGAGATTAGGTCACGCAAATATGCGTCTCATTTAATCGTTAGCATCTAAGGAATTAGTTAGAAACTTACCTAAGCTTAAGTTTGATCAACACTTCTGTGATGCTTGCAAAATTGAAAAACAAGCTCACGCTAGTCACAAAGCTAAGAGTATAGTCTCAACTACTAGATGCTTAGAACTCCTTCATATGGATCTCTTCGGTCCATCCGCCATACAGAGTTACGGAGGAAACCGCTACACCTTAGTCATAGTAGATGACTACTCTAGGTATACTTGGTCTAGATTCCTTAAGGATAAAACCGAAGCCTTCGATCAATTCGAAATATTTAGTAAGAAAATTCAAAACCAATTAGGATGTACAATAGTGTCAATAAGAACCGACCACGGTAGGGAATTTGATAATGAAGTGAAATTTGAAGAGTTTTGTAATGCAAATGGTATTACACATAACTTCTCAGCTCCACGTTCTCCACAATCAAGTAGCATGGTTGAAAGAAAAAATATGACACTTCAAGAAATGAGTATGACTATGTTGAATGAGCAATAGTTACCACAAAAGTTTTGGTGTAACGTCGTAGATACTTCAACATACATTCTCAACCAAATCCTAATTAGAGTCATCCTAGGAAAAACACCTTATGAACTCTTGAGAGGTAGGAAACCTACTCTTGATTACTTTAGAGTGTTTGGAAGAAAGTGCTTCATTTTAAACACTAAAGACTACCTTACCAAGGTGTCTTTTTAGGTTACTCACAAAATAGTAAAGCCTACATCATCCTTAATAAAAATACTAGGAAAGTCGAAGAATCACTCAATGTGACATTCTATGAAACTCCTCCACCCTATAAGACATCACCCTTGGTGGATGATGACTTAGATGAAGAAGAAGAAGCAATTAAGGTTACAGAAAAGAAAAACTTAGAAAATAAAATTGAGGATGAAACTTTAGAGATTGACGAAATAGTCAATATTAAGGAGTCTAGGAACCATCCATTAAAAATGTCATAGGAAACCTTAACCAAAGAACCCTTAGGTCACAAGCCCAAAACCAAAGTAACTTCTTTTGTTTTATATCAACTATAGAACCTAAGAATGTGAATGAAGCCTTAACGGATGAAAGTTAGATAGTCGCCATGCAAGAAGAATTAGATCAATTCATTGCTAACGACGGTCGGGAGTTAGTTCCACAACCCAGGAATATGACAATCATAGGAACTAAGTGGGTGTTTAGAAATAAGTTAGACGAGAACGGTATTGTTTCTCGAAATAAAGCTAGGTTAGTTGCTCAAGGATATAATCAACAAGAGGGCATCGATTATAATGAAACTTATGCCCCAGTTGCTAGACTTGAGTCAATTAGGATACTATTAGCTTATGCTTGTGCTTTAGATTTTAAACTATTCCAAATGAATGTAAAAAGTGCATTCCTGAACGGTTTTATCAATGAGGAGGTATACGTGGCACAACCTCCAGGATTCATTGAATTTGAAAAACCGGATCATGTTTATAAACTTAAGAAAGCTTTATACGGTCTTAAACAAGCACCCAAAGCTTGCGAGAACGGGTTATTGTTTTTCTCGAAATTAAAGCTAGGTTAGTATGTTTTTAGGTTAGTTGCTAAGGATATAGTGGTTATAAATATCAATTGTGAGGGCAGAATTCGATTTGTAGTTTTTTGTGAAAACTCTTATTGCCCAGTTGCCTTTTGAAGTAGCCAAGAACGTCCAGAGTAGTTGCGTACCCCCCACCCCAGTTGCTAGATTGAGTCAAATTAGTAGGATTACTATTAGTTATGATTGTTGTCTTTTGATTTTTAATTTAAATAAAACTAGTTCTAGAATGTATCTGTAAAATTAAAATTCGTGCAAGCATCTCCTTGACGAGTTTTTAATCAATGGTAGGTGGTTTTATGGTTACTGTTGGCCAAATTCATACCTTGGATTGATTTCATTGAAATTTGAAAACCGGCGATGGGGGGGGGAATCATGTCTCTATAATATAATAATTAAGAAAGCTTGCTTTATTGGAGAGGAAGGGACTATATGGTCGGTCTTTCTTCTTTTAAACAAATTTTTGCTTATTACAAGCACCTTAGCACCCAACCATAAGAAGCTTTATTGGTCTAATAACTTTGGATGATGATAGGAATTAAAAGCATTTTTTTTTCTTATTTATTTAAACATGGAATCCAAAATTTATAGACATGGTAGGTATGATAGATAAACAATCTTTTTTTTTTACCTAGAGCAGGGGAAAGAAAAAGTTCAAATCCTTCATCATCGTTTCAACATATATGGTCAACGAAATTATATTCTGCTATGACCATTGGTCACACAAGACCAAGACTTGTACAAAGACTTGTTTGGATGAATGAATTTGCCAACAAAATCATATCATGACGCAAGTTGCGATATGGCTTGATGGCTGATAGGTAATGTATACTTCTTCCTTGGAGTACAAATAAAACAATTGGATGATGGTAATTTCTTTTTTATTTAATTTAAGTATATTAAGAAAAATAAGCTTTTAAGAAATTTGGCTTTTCTTTTGCTTCTTTCCTTTTAACTTAAATTTCTTTCTTCTTAATAGATTAAAAGACTTTCTTTAAAAGATTTCTAAACCAATATGAAAACCCCTTTCTATGTCCTCTTGATACTATACTCACAAAAAGTCAAAGAGTGTGAGTCGGTAGAAGATGGGGTGGTAGATAGTACAAAGTATCAAGGCCATCATAGATTGTTTATTATAACCCCTACGGGCAGTATGAAGTAGTCGTGTAGGCCCCCGATATCCGTGATCCCGTTGGGATTATCTTGTTTTTAGTGTTATGCTTTGTGCCCCGCTTTCAAGAGGCTCCCAAAAAACCTCTCATCTTGAATTTGAAAGCGTTTACAGGTTTTTTTTGGTTTTTTGGTTAAGCGTTATCTTTGATACATTAAAGGATACCGCACTTAGGATTATGCGATATTTGGTTATCTTTAAAGGGGGGATACACGACATAGAAAGATATAAATATTACGACATAGTAATACAGTTGTTTAGTATATGCCGACTCTGAATTCATTGCGGGAGATTGTACCGAGATTTAGAGGGGCGGGGGGAGATTTTGGGATTTTGTTGGTTTGGATCCGATAGAATGAGCACTAAACGGAAATCTTTTATAGAAACGTTAGAGTACATTCATGGGGATGTTGTTTGGGGACGATGTTATGTTTGAAATCTTGGTTCTCTCGAAGAAAGAAAGAAACAAGAATGAGAAGAATGAAACAAAACCGTTCATTTCTTGATATATCACTACCGAAGACGATTACGTTAACGCACCGGGAAAAAGGCTTTTGTTCAACAAGCTCTATGGATGAAACAAGCTCTTATCCGACTAGACATAACGACTCGCGACGGTCACCGATCTATGTGCGAAACAGAGGCGCGATTATTAACTTAGCAAAAACACCGGTGCTGCAACTGCAACCGTGGCGTTTGCTAAGGTGGCAATTGTTGGTGTTTTGCAATTGCAACTCTTTCGTACTTATAATTATCGAAATGGGTCACCACTTCTTCGTGATTAATATCCAGATATGGACCTTATCTCTATCGAAAATGTGGTAGTCCAGTCGACAACATCGTCCGACAACTTACTAAACCCCTTAAACGTTGAATAGTTTATTTAATTATCTTTGTCTGTTTAGGAGAGATGGAATCCATTTCATATATTGTGTTTTGTTCCGATTCTACTTCTTTAGTCTCGATTCTAGTCTTTCCGCGTTCCATTCCGGCATCTTGACAAATTAACAACTTTATCCGAAGTTGTTAAAATATTATCAAGGGAAGTGCAACAAAAAAAGCATCCCTGTGGTTTTTTCAAATAACTGTCTCTCGTCCCTCGTTAAAATTTGCACCTAAAACACATCCTTCCGTCAAATGTTTTTGAGGCCTCGATACATCCTGTTGGACTTAACGGTTGTGCAAATTTTTTTTTTTACCTGTTTAGTATTAACGTGGGTCTATAAAAATTGAGGGTATTTGTTGTCTTTTTTACTTGCCTCAGGGATGTATAGTGACAACCTTTTGTTTAAAAAAAAAAGATAAAAAATAACTTTTTACATTATTATTCGTAAAAAAATTTAAGATTTTTTTACAATTTTTTTTTAAAAATCTTAATTTTTAGAAAAAATTTAAAATTTTTTTCGTATATTTTTAATTTTAAAAAATTTATTTTTTTACTTTATTATTCGTGGAAAAATTTAAAATTTTTTTACAAAACTTTAAAAAAAAATTAGTACTTTTTAAAATCTTAGTTTTGTAAAAAAAAATTTAAAATTTTCATATTTTTAAAATCTTAGTTTTTAAAAAGCACAAATTTTTTTTAAAAAGTTTTGTAAAAAAAGTGCGAAATTTAAAAAAAAAATTAAGTTTTTTAAAAAAGTTCGAAGTTTTTTATAAAATTTTTAAAATTTTTATAAAAAATTTTTAAAATTTTTATAAAAAATTTTTAAAAAGTTTTTGTAAAAAAATTTTAAAAAAGTTTTTGAAAGTACGATTTCGGTTAGATCATTATTAAAAAGTTTTAAAGTTTTTTTAAAAATTTCACTTTTTTTACAAAACATTTTAAAAAAATTTTGTACTTTTTAAAAACTAAAATGTTAAAAAATACGAAATTTTTAAATATTTTTTTTACAAAACTAAGATTTTAAAAAGTACGAAATTTTTTTTAAAAGTTTTGTAAAAAAAAAAAAAAAAAAAAAAATAAAAATAAGATAAAAAAAAAAAAATATAAAAAAAATAATAAAAAAAAATTTAAAAAAATTATATTAATTATAAATTTTTTCCACCAACACGGAATAAAAACGGTAATAAGAATAAAAAATTTATTTAAAACTTTAAAAAAGTTTAAAAAGTCAACGAAAAAAAAAAAGTAAATTTATTATATGAAAATTTAGAAATTAATTATTTTTCTTTTTTTCAAAAAAAAAAAAAAATCAAGAAGATTTTTTAAAGATTAGATTTTGAAAATTACGGAAATTTTTTAATAATAAATTTAAAAATTTTGTAATAAAAAATTCTTTTTTAAATATTTTTCGAATAATAATGTAAAAAAAAGTTTTTTTAAACAAAATTAAAAAACAAACAATTTTTTTTTTTTTTTATTTTTTTTTTTTTTTTAACAAAGGTTCATAACGAATACATACATGTGCAGCAAAAAAATAAAGAAAAAACAAAAACTAAAAAGACAACAATACCCTCCTTTTAGACCCTCGTTTCATACTTGTACGGGAAAAACGGAAGAAAAACAAAATTTGATCCGTTAGTCCTCAGGATGTATTGTGCCTCAAAAAAAGTTTTGCACGTTAGTCAAGGGATTATCGTATGCCTCATAAAACATGACTGGGGATGTGTTTTTGGCAAATATTTAACGAGGGACGTGAGACAGTTTTTTGAGATAGAAACACATAAGGGATAGGAATTTTTTTTTTCTTTTTTTGAGGAAATAAACAAGGGAATTACTCGGGATTGGGATGAGTTTTTGCACTTCCCTCAATATTTTTTTTAATTCGCAAAATGCTAATTAATTAGTCACTCTTCATAGTAAATTCGTTGTAACTAAAATTATAAAGTTCCAAAAAATTTGTTATATTTCAGGCGGCCCCCCATCCCGGCCCGGGCCCCCATACCCCATCCCCAACACATACCCCCCATTTTCTTCGGCGGCCCCAAACCATTTTCAGACGGCCCCCTGGTCTATATGGGACCGCCACCAGCAGACACCTATTATCTGCACATTGTAAAAAAAATTTCAAAACTCAAAACCAAACACCCCTCTTCCTGCTGTACTGCCGGGTTGGCTCGCTCCCCTTCTCCCTGCTGGTGCGACAAACACTAACCAAAACAACCCAAAACTCAAAATCAACAATTAAAACACTAATTGAAGATCAAATCAACACTAATAATCATTCCTAACATCATAAAGATCATCAATTGTAAGTCATTTCATCTATTTTCTTTCAATTTGAGTCTAGGATTCATGATGAACACAAAAATTAAAATTGGGGATTTTTTATTTTTCTTTCAATTTTGTACAATTAGGACTACTAGGATATAATGTATAACTAATATGCTTCCCTTAGACATAGGATTTACATACACTAGTGAGTTTGTCAAAAAATTGATTTCGAACCAAAACCCCAATTTTATTTTCAAATCACTCACGTTAGGAACATAATAAAATTGTTGTTATGCATTGTTAATACAACTTAAAAACGTTTTTAAACACATGCATAATGATCTCATGAACAAAATTCGAGATACATAATTCATATGTATTTTTCGACATGTTTGGATGAGCAAAATCAAATTAAGGAGCGTTTGGGTTAACTCTTAGGATTTTATTTCTAGGTCGAGTTAATCGTTACTCCACATTTGTCACATTTAGGCACACACTAGAAACAATGTCCATACAATACTACAAGTAAATGATAATAAAATGTGACTTCAATACTTTCTTGCTAGGAAATCATGCCTCGCAAATCATCTGAAGACCATAAAAATACAAGACACTACATTCCAATAATTTTACATGAATACCGTTCACCTATAAAAGAAAGACTAAAAAACCTTGAAAGTCGCTACATTCATGAGGGTCGGGTGGTTTTTGAGGACTTTGCGGATCTACGCTATCCTCGTCCTTGTTTAATTTTCTTGAGTTTTAGTGTCTTCTTGAAATCAATGACCAAATTTGTCCTCGCTTCATACTTAAATTTTATAGTCAATATCAAATAAACTATTTCGACGAAGATCAAATGTTAATCGAATTTGTAATTCAAAATTAATTCTTGTCTGTAGAATATTGGATATCATCACACAATCGAATGGTTAGTGGATTAGTCGAATGCTAGAGAGAGAAGCAAAGAAAATGCACACTTCTCTAGAGAGAGAAAGTGTGTGTGTATAAAATGACTAACCACCTCTTCCAACACATGGAAGAGGCTTATATAGTGATATAAAAACCGGCCTAAGGGCCTTGGTAGTGGGCTTACACGAGGGCTTTAATACCCGGCCCAATACCGAATGTCATACGATTAACGTTTAACTACGAGCTATAATAAACGATAAAATACACGGGGTGACCGAGTCTTTTTCTAATATCTAATAATCTCCCCCTAAGGGAGGTCACCCTAGAATACATAAACTTAAGCTCAGCAATCTTTGGATTGGTCTTGTGTGCTCGTAGTCTTTGATTCTTCATTTGATATCTTGTACTTTGATGTAGTGTTCTTTGACTTGTGACTTGAACTTGTTTCTTTAATATTGTCATTGAATGTGATCTTAAACTTTCTTGAGATCATCAGCCAAACGTAATCTCTGATCATCATCTTGTGATCCTTCGCCGTCTTGTGTACTTGTGACAATCGGACCTACTTGCTCATACTTTGTTGCAATCTTGAAAGCTTGATATTATGTTCGTACTTCTTCTTTATTACATCATAACTTCATTACTTTGACATGCTGAGGAATAAGTTGATATCAGAGTTTGCGGAAGCATTGAACCCTTTACTTGAACTTTTATGATTTCTAAATAAGTGTTGGTCGAGTACGAGCATGCGGTTATGAATTTGACTATTTTACACCCACAAACTAAATCATCAACCGTTTCAAGTTCAGTTACGAGGAGAGCATATGTGGTTAACGTCCCCAATCGTGAAAGGCCTTAGAACTTGGGGACAAACATGAAGCAAGAGAATGAGCAAATTTGGAAAATTGCTATAATGACAATATTAATGTAGATATATTTGTAGACTACTTTATTATGCTTAGGGTACTTAAACTCATGTATTTAGTAGTAATGTAGTATTAGTAGGGCAACATAACTTGCTTGGATGATCATTTCTTTTTAATCTATCTACCTCAAACCCTTGCTTGCATGCACTTGATACTCTATTGGTTTACTAATATGATAATATGAATGATTATTTCCTTTGTTAATATACCTATATGTGTTCTTTAATAGAAATGTAGACGACATAGATCCCCACGTCTTTTCCCAGTGCATACAATGAACTAGAATACGAGAGTCAGGTCATGTAGAGAGTGAACTATCAATAAGAGACTCCGTATTCCCTCCTCCCAGTGTGACCTCAACGACACCCCAAGACGCGACTGCAAAAATACCGGTGCTCACTCCTGCGATCTTGTCTCATTTTCCTTGGACTTCGTTTTACAAAATTTTTGAAACTCTGGCAAAAAATTTCTATTCCTATCGAAAATAATGACCCCCATAAACTACTGGGCGGCCCTCTTTAGCTATAAAAGATTTGTTTGAGACTAGTGTGTGAAGATTAAGGTGTAATTAGTTTGTTTAGAGAGAGAAATACCTAACTTGCCTTTTGATTAATGAAAATTGTTTACACTTAACCTTGGCATAAATACTATTTATACCCCTTGGTTAACTATCCTTATTAAACTTTCCTAACTTAACACTTCTAGTCCATGTACTTATTAAAGTACTTACAAGTAGGTCATTTTTATATTTCTAAGATTATCCCCCTAAATGATCTACTTGGGAACTATCCTTATTGTGCTTTTGATAACGACTTCTTCTTTATGCTTGAACACTTTATTCTGAAGTAGTCTGTCATTTTCTTTTTCTTTGAAGCTCGAAAACGCTGAGAATTCTTTATGAAAGTTGAGGACGACCTTGTAGCAAATCTCTCTCGATATAATTTTCTTCCCTTATATAATAGGATAGATCTTTTATCTCTGAAGGAATCAACTCCACTCTCGAACTCAAATCAGCATTCTCAAAAGCTAACTTGATCTTCTTTTAAGCAACTTTAATCTTTAAAAACTCTTGTATGAAATCTTTATCTTCTAACTTGATCTTGAATGTAGATTTCAATCACATAATGTTGCTGACGAAAGATCTTGAAACACGATGATATTGATTGAGTATTTCTTTGTAAAAGACTTGAACACTTGACTTTTCACATGAATCTTCATACTCTTTTAGCTCCCCCTCAATTACATATCCATCTCTTGAATATTGAATTAGTAAACTTTGATTGTCTGAATACAATGTCGATATTCTTGAGAAGTAATTCCATGCAAATGTCGAACTGGCTATCTCGATCGATCTTTGAAGTTAATGAAACACTACAGCTTATTCAAAACACTTGATGAAGTAACCTCAATCTTGAATACGAATCTTATCTTCTTAATCTACTTACTATACCATAACAATTTCTTGATTCAATTTACTTTGCTAGTATCTTGATTTATCCCATATATTCTTGCTTATATTTCTCCCTTTCATATACTTGAATTGACCTACATTTTTCCCAAATATACTAATATCTTATCTCTATCATATTAGGCCCGCATACTAGCTTATATTTTCTCCCCCTCATGATGATTATGATCCATCATAAGCATCATGACCATATAACCTTCCAAATAAGCTCCGGGTGAAGAATATCCTTTGAAGTCCATGAAATTGAAATTGAAATCATTTCTTTTCTCTTTAAGAATCAAACATTCTCCCCTTTATAAACAAACATACTCCCCCAAAATAACCCATAAGCTCCCTCAAACCATCAAACTTGGTTGCTATCATTCCCGTGAAGGTTCAAAGATAACTTTTGTCATCAAAAGATTCGTTGAAGATGTTATGCTTGTGAAAGGTAGAAATGTTGTTGTTGTATGTTGTATGTTGTAGAAGATGAAATGGAGAATTATCAGAGTAAGAACCATCTTCCACATTAACCATGAAGTTCATACATCACAAGATCATGCTTTGAAAATTTCCGATGAAATATTTGAAAAATATGGAAAAAAAAAATCAAAAAAAATTTCGGGGGGGAAATCTATCACGAATGATAAGGATGCGGAAATATGATAACTTAGTGTTGTGTTACTCTGGAAAACACATAACACTAGATCACATAGATTACTAGTTAACACTTATTTGAATCATTAAGCAATCATTTTCAAATAGTGACCTACGTTCAGCGTTGGCATGATGTTAGGGGGGCCCAAAAACTGGTAGGACTTTACAATTCATCATTGGAATACTTTCTGATAGTATTTTATAGTATCACTCCAGAATGTTCCGGCAATGTCACATAGACATGCAATGTCACAAAGACATATATCATTGTACCTTTTGTATCATTGATGTTTAATACAAACGTACTTTTGTGTCCTAAAGATATTTCATTGAATATCAAATTGGCTCTAGACTCTTGTGCACTTTTAGTAAGCAAGGACTGGAGCAGAATGTCCTTTATTCAATACCAACATTCTCGGAATGAGAAGTCGATAGATTATGCGTTTAATCTCTGTGAGAATGAAACAAATACTTTTTGAGAAGTACTTGAGTGGCTAGGAGGGGTTGTGCATTTGCATCACTGGGTCCATGATGTCTACTTCAATACCAGAAATCAACGAATGAAATCCGATAGATTATGAGTTGACCCGGTTTCTATCCTAGTGTAGGAGAAACACCCTTCATCTTTTCTTATAAGCCTCTCACTTTTCAACTCCAACCTTTTCATTGCTTATCATTCGATTCTTCTTCATCATATTCTTGTCACTTTTGACATATTTATCATGTTTTCGTTCATTCTTTTTCATTCAAAGCTTTATCTTATAAGGCCTTTTGGCATTTGAAACATGTTGATTTGCACCTCAAACTCCATCACCTAGACCTAACTTTCCTAAATTGGAAGGAAGACTCCGGGGTAGATCAATTCCGGTTCTGGAAGATCATAGGAGTATTTTGGGAGTAACTAAATCACACCGTGCAACTCAATCAACATACGCCAAGATAATTCCTTTAGAAAGAATGTCCGTGAAAACCATGATGAAAATCTGAAATCGTATCATGAGATTTTGATAATATCAAGAAAATGTAGAACAATCACTCTGTCTGTTTTTGTATGCGGTGGCATTTCTTTTCTTGCATACTTTTCTCTTTTTCTTTTCATGTGTTGTTCTTGCTTTTGAAGCACATGACATATACTTTCATTTTTTCAAGTATACGATTTCTCATTTCTCTCTTTCTATTTTTCTCTCACAAATCTCTTTATGTTTTTCATCATTCTCACAACATATATTAAAGTAGTATAATTTTGATCCTTTAACGTTTTCAATCAGTATAAAACACTCCCCTTAAAATATGCGAGAAACATTTTTAACATGAAGCTAAAAACGTGCCAAATTACGATATGTGAGGTGAAATGTAAAAAACAATTTTCTATTTTCGTTTATTTTGAACACTTTTAAACATCATTATACGGCACTCCCCCTTGAAAAATACCATATCTTCGTTAAAACATTTATAAGGGAGTTCCTCTTTACACTTTTGAGTCATTTATTTCTTTAGACACTTTTCACACACAAAAAAATACATCGATTTGAAAACCTTTTTAAAATTGATTTTATCTTGAAAGTACCACATTTTAAAATTCGAATCGATTGTAACTCATCAACTTGAGATCGTTGACTTTTAAAACAAACTGATTTTATCTTTTAAGTACCACATAAAGATTTTGAAAAATATTTGTCAATGACACAAGTCAAAGAAGACTTCTATTACTTCTTTTTCATAGATAAATTCAACCTTATGCTATACACTTTACTTTTATTTAAAGCTACGAGTTATGTATCTGACATGTCACAAGCCATCAAATGAAGTCGGGTTTTACTGAAATGTATGGAAAGCCATCAATTTAAGTTCGGGTTTCGTACTAAGTTATACAAAAGCCATCATAAAAACTAAAAATCTTTTTGTGTTTTCTATAAAATTTGGTATAAAAGAAAATCTTTTTGACTTTTCTAAAATTTATAAAAGAAAATCTTTTTGAATTTTTTTATCAAATTTTATATAAAAGAAAATCTTTTTGAATTTTTTTGAATTTTCTTAAACTAATAGAAAAAAATTTTGAAGTTCCTATCAAATTAAACAACAACTTTTGGTACCCACTTAAGCACGTTGCTAACGGGTTTACCATATTTGGAGAACCAAATGTAAGTTGCGTCAATTTGATGCATAGAAGTTGAATTCCAAGGAGATTTGAAACCCGGTGTTTCATTTTGGAATAACGTTCTTGGAATCAACGGTGATTTAAAACTCTTCTCATTTGTCCATTTTGACTTATAAAACCTTGATGGTTCATTAGGAGTTTTAAAACTTCTCAAAGGTTTAAACACTGTTCTAAAACCTGGTGTTTCATTCCATGTTTTAACCTTGGAGGAAGATGATGATTTCCATTTATTGTTGAAACTCGGTGTTTCATTTTGAAAAATTCTTCTCGAAATGAATGGAAACCTTACATCTTTCACCTTTTTCAAAACTGAATCATCTCTTTTACGCATTGAAAACATTTTATTCCTAGAATACTTGAACGGTTTAGAAATGTTTTCCCCCTTTCTTTTCCAGATTTGTTTTGAACTTTCATTTTTCACATGGTTTTGACAAGTAAATGTTTTGAATGAATGTTGTTTCTTCAAATACTTCCTATATTTTTGCAAAGAATAAGTATTAAATTGATAAACCTTTTTCGAAATCGGTTTTGAAGATTTACCAGTGTAAATCTTATCCGAAACATTCACTTTTGGAATTGATTTTGTGAAAACTTGTGAAACAACCTTTTTTCTATTTTATTGAATCAAACAATCACTTGTAATGCATTTTCAAATCATTGTTCTCTTTTTTAAGTTTTTCACAATAAGTTTCATAGTTCTCTTTCAACACATTATATGATGTTCTCAAATCATTGTTTTCTTTTTGCAACGATGTGTAATTTTGAGATGCCAACTGCGATTTTAATAAAGCATTCAAAAGAATTTGGCACTCCTGCAAGTATTTCAAAAGGCTATACAAACCTACCAACAAAAACAACCTTTGAACTTCTTGCAAACTCCAGAACAAGACTGAAGATTACCACACCAAGGAATAACAACACAATCATTCAGGGCAGTTTTGGGAATCAAGAGATGAATGAACAGTTTTCTGGACTAGGGAAACTATAGGCAGTCCGGTAGTGCAACAAACCGGATACAGTGCATTAAGACAGCAAGGGATTTGGCCACTATGCAAAGGAATGCAGGAAGCCAAAGCGGTTAAAGACCTACAAACGAATCACAAGGAAAAAATGATGATGTGCAAACAAGCTGAACAAGGTGTTCCACTACAAGAAGAGCAAGCTGATTGGCTAGCGGACACGGATGAAGAGATTGATGGACAGGAATTGGAAGCACATTACAGTTTCATGGCAAAGATTCAGGAGGTCTTACCAGAAGAATCCAGTTCAACTGAACAACCATTGGAACAGGTACAAAACAATGTCAAAAATAATGTGTTTACCAATGAAAGATAACATTCTGAGAATAATACTGCAGAATGTGATGATGAGCGTGCTGCGCTTGCTAATTTAATTGCAAACTTAACTCTTGATACTGAGAAAAACAAAACGATTTTAAAGCAATTAAAGAAAGCAAATGCATCATTGACTCAAGAACTAGAGGACTGCAAAGGTAACCTTAATGAGACTAGTAGGGCTCTAGGGGAGGCTACCAGTTGTCGGGATAGTTGTCTTATTGCACTTCAGAACAAACATAATGAGCTTAGAGAGGTATAAGGCAAAAACTAAAAACAGATTAAGTTTGACATCCAAAGAACTCATGAAAACTAGAAATAAGAAAATTGGTGAAGTAAATAAGTTAGAAAAAGCAATTGAAATTGACAGTTTTACTAAAAACTAACTAAATATTTTTGGCTTTTTGTCATTTAAGACAGATTTTAAACTTAAAACTAAGACTCAATAAGCAAAATTTAAGAACTCCAAGTTAAAACAAATCTAAATATTGACTCAATGAGCTAAAATAAACTAAACTTAATCTAATCAAACAACTAATTAACCTCAAAACTCAAAATAAGACAGATTGCATTCATGACAGATTTTATGATAAACAACCTTTTGCAACAAAACCTAAAAACTCTAAAATAACTTTTTAACACATTAAAGGCTTAAAACAGCTTAATCTTGATATCTCATGAGCTTATGTTATCAATTTCAGACCATTAAACAAGCTAAATCTAACTAAAAATTGCTATTGAAAAGAGGCTTTTTAGGACTTTGGAAAATAGACTTGAAAACTGATAGAATTTGACTTAAACCAACAAGACAATAGCACACTTATGC
Organism: Tanacetum coccineum; assembly: GCA_026074375.1. Lineage (NCBI taxonomy): Eukaryota > Viridiplantae > Streptophyta > Magnoliopsida > Asterales > Asteraceae > Tanacetum > Tanacetum coccineum. Next base: position 34,169 of record BQNB010038936.1, on the reverse strand, counting down.
TAACTATATTCTACTATATATTGAGCCTAAAAACAAGCAAGAAAACAACACCTACAAGCACTTAATCAAAATCTAAACAAATAAGCTTGGTTATCAAACTAGAAAACCACAGATTCAAACCATGGATTCTTTGAACCTTAAACTTTATTTTTAAACTTTAAAAACTTATGAAAGCTGACTTATAGACCAAGTTTAAGCTGGTTAGAACTGTTTAAAAGGCCAAAGTGGCTTAGACAACGCTAACAAGTGTTAGTGCTGCTTGTGCCAAACACCCCCTTAAAATATAAAAACGCATTAATAAGCCAAAACAGACTCAAATAAGCTAAGAATATGGAAAACAGATTAAGCATTTACTATTTTAAGGACAAATAAGCATTAACCTAACAGAAATAAGCACTAATTGACAAGCTACTATTAATAAGCAATTTAGACCAATAACTAGCAGTATTAACTCTAAAAACTTTAAAACTTAATTCAAACTCCTACTAAGCTAACATTTAAACATTTTACGATAAAATAAGACATATTAAGCTCAGATAAGCAATTAATTAGTAGGAATAAGCAAATCAGCAGCTTGATAATAAAAACTAAGAAAATAAGCTACCTAGAGAAAATGAGAGAGTGCCTTTATCCCAGTAAAACAGGGATCAATATTGCTCTATAGAGCTTAAATCTACAAGATACTTAAGAAATAAGCTATGAATAATCCCTATAAGCCCTTCCCTTTATGGCTTGTCTTCCAAATAGCTTATTCAAGACCTTTTGAGTGATTTTGGGAGTAGCTTATTCAGTTAAGCCTTTAGAGAGTTTAACTGAATTATGTCTAGCTTAAAAGAGCTTATTAGCTTATTAGGTAATATCACAAAACATTTTAAACTTAAATTTGCATAATAGTAAAACAGAAATTTAACACAATTTTAAAGCAAACTGAATTTTATTAATGATAAACTGAATTACAATGCTTTGAAAGGAAAATACAGTAATTTAAAAGACAATAAGCTAACAACTATTCTAATAAGCTACTAAAAGCTACCAAAACTAGACGCCTTTTGTGTAATGAGGAGGCCTCTATTTATAACCCGAAGATGAAGGATCTAGAGCTTGTGGAGCGTCCCAATCTTCTAATCCAAGCCCTTGATTCTTGACCAATACCCACGCAATCATTTAGAGCCCTTGGATCTAGTACACGTCCCATCTACCAATCACAGTTTGTAGGATTGCCAGCGTGTCATACTGAGTGTCAGAGGGTGTCAGGGATAAGGCTTCTAGAAGCTCATAGACGTGTGTATGGTTGAGTAAGTGAGTGGATTTACCTTGCGTGTTATTATTTTGTGTAAATTAGGAGGGAAAGGGGTAGAAGATGCATAGTAAAGTTTGACCCGGTATTATAGTTGACCTTGACCAGGAGTAGGATTTGGTATTTGGGCTTAGACTAGTTTATTTGGGCCTGGACTAGGATATAAAGATTGGATTTGTTATAAATAACTTTAGGGCTTTTGATTTAGGCTTATAAGCTAATAGGCTAACCCGACCCAATAAAATGGGTATGGGTTGACCTATTAAGGATGTATACGCCTTCAGCTTTGATTCTTCGCCCTCATTCCATTCTCGTGCTCGGTTTTGTTCGTTTTGCTTCATTTTTGTCCATATTTGACATATGAGTCACCTGCATAATGAAATTCACAATACAAGCAAATACAATGCATATTTCATGTATTTTTGGTCTTTTAAGCTCATTTTAATAAGGAAAAATGATATGTGATTAAACACATATAAAAAATCTCCCATACTAAGCTATTGCCGTGTCCTCACGCAATGTCATAAACACACTTAGAAAACTAAAAATTTCCACCCCTTAGACTAATTACCTCGAAAAGTAGCTAAGAGTTCATCTAAAGGGATTTAAGAAATCACTAGTTTTGAAAAGCCCCCCGTTTGATCATTTTTATGCATTTATTATTATCATTCATTCATAACATACTTCATGGAGCAAGAAACACTAAAAGGATAAATTCATCGTCCTTGATTTTTTACCCGCCCCAAACCAAGTTTAAAAAATGAAATCATTGTTAAATACAAGTTAAGATGCTAACACTACTCATAAATGCTAATTGTGAATGCATAGTTACTTTCTGCTCTCTTATTCCTTAATCCTCTCAAGATTTTATTATTATTATTAGTGACACATAAATTAAATTCTTATTCACATAAAGTAAACCCGGTTTAGACAATAATTAGTTTGAAATCCTTTCCTAAAGAGATGGTATGGTGAGAATAAGGTCCACATTAAGGTTCTAATTTTGAATGATTTAGGGGTTATCCTTTTTAGATAACCCCGAAGTCAAAATTTGGCTTTATTATTATTATTGCAACATTATTAAACCTCGGTCCTTTATACAACTACCACATTGGTATGCGAGCCGACCATGGTTTAGGAGTCTTATTTCGACCTCGGTGATCCTAGACCTTTTTGAAGGTTGCAACATCAGTTGTGAGCTGGCAAGATGCAGCAAACTTTTATCAGTCTCAGATTACTATGTGCCTTATTTAGAAGACTACCACATCGGTTGTGAGCCAGCAAGAGGCAGTAAACTTTTATCAGCCCACATTTTTTATTATTCTTATCTCCACCCTTTAAACGACTACCACATCGGTTGTGAGCCAGCAAGAAGTAGTGGTCTTATTTCGGCTTCGGTTTATTACATAACTCATTATTATTAGCCAAATTTCAAGTCTTGTGGTCTTTTAACTACCTAGATAACGGTAGCGAGTCATCAGGAATCGGTAGCCTATTTCCCCACAACATTGACAAAACCTCGATGTGTACCTTACTTTCACTAGAAGGAATCTCTACGAAGTGATTTAAACTAAGAATCGCAAAAACCTAAAGTAACTTTATTTATTCAACAATTGTATAACGTTTATTAAGCTGATGGGAGCAAAAAGCCACAATTAACCTCTATGAGCTCTAAAGAGATCCAACTACTCCACGTTTAGCATCTAACTTATATAAAACTCTATCATTTCTCGTTCTTCGCAAATTTAAAATCTTTAATAAAAAGATCCGCGGATGCTTAGTCTAATAAAACAAACTTCGCATAATTAAAGTCTATCATGGAAACTTGCAAAACTCTTGGCTTTTTCAAGCTAGAATTTGCGTTTTCAAGCTTCTTGTATAAAATACTAGCAAAAGCTTAAGTTTATATAAGTTAAGGGGCAAGCTAGAGCGCAACATGCTTGATCAAGTCAAAATTTATTCCTTAAAAAGACAAAACTTCATGTTAAAACACATATTCTATTTTTGAAAATTTTTAATTTTGGCATATTTTTGCAATTTTTGGTGGCAAAACGGGGTTACGTAAAGACAAGGCAAATGCAAGTAAGATCGAATCTAAAGATCCCCCCATACTAGAACTACACATTGTCCTTAATGTGAGACTGTCACTCCCATACTAATTTCAAGGCATAATCCAAATATTAAGAGGCCTCTACGCAAATCTAAAACTGTTTATTAATTATTCTAATAGATAAACGTTAATCAATAGGATCTAGGATATCGAATTCCCATATATAAGCATGTGAAGGATTGAAGATCGAGTGAACGATGGACAAAACCGCGAGCACGAGAGTCTTTATAATTCAGGGCAATCCTGGACATAAAACACAAAACACAAAACACGAGAAAGGAAGAGACGAGCCTCCTCTCATCACACTTATTCATTAACATACTACTACTAGGGATAAGCATGGGTTGCCACCCACGAAGCGCTTGTTTTTGTTCGAGTCTCTAGCTTGACTCTCCCCATATCATTGTGATATTAGGGATGAAACATGTGGAAGAGCAAACTTCCATCAGACATTCATATGCCACCGGTTCAAGAGAAGAAAAATGAAAAGCGGAAATGCCGGGGTCAAAAATGATATCCTCACTCCCAGAGGAGAGAGGAAGAGAAGAATTCACCGGATAAGTGAAATAAGGAAGGAAAATTCGGATAAAATATGTGAAGGAAAGATAATGGCGATCCTCAAAGGGTAAGCTCTCATATGTAGGAGAAAATTTTTTCTCATGAATCCCGGGGTCAAAAACTTTGACCATACTCTTCAAATCTTCATTATCAGGTTCATCCTTTAAGTTCTTCGGGCCATGATCTAAAAATACATTGGGAGGGAGATTAGGGATAGTGTCATTTATAAGCAAACTTTCAAGATAGATTATGTCTCCCTCCGAATCATGATAACCGTTTTCAATATCCGTTAAAATATCCATATCTAGAAAAGCATCGATTTCATTAATTTCACCTTTTGGTTCGAAATATTCTTCCTCATTAGCATCGGAAAGAGGTGTGACTAACAAAGCCGGCTCATCAAGGTTAGAAACATAAGAGTCCTTACTCTCGATGTTCTCTAACACCTCATCAAAAAGAGGATTTACGTCACTAGAGATGTATTCGTCATCGAATTCGAAAAGAGGGTTCGAGTAAATTTTAACTTTATCTTCCGAAACGTCCTCATCGGATAGTGACTCATCATCACTAGAGGTACAATCATTATTTGAATCGAAGAGAGGGTTAGAGAAAGTCATGGATTTTTCCTTAAAAACGTTAATGGGAGAGAAATCATTACACGAAGGTAAATCACAATCACTATCATTCTCGGATGTATCCTCGGACTCACTTGGGATTGGAACAAGGTCCTCAACACTAGACTCATTTTCTTTGTCCGATTCCGTCCGATTCCGTTTCCAGAATAGTGTTAAGATGCTCATCCTCCATTATGAGAGAGTCCGTAATCGGTAAGTCGGGTGTGATTGCAACTGACATAGGAAGTTCAGAAATAATATCTCTCAAAGGAATAAAACTTTCCTCGTCATCGTCATCATCGTCATCATAGAAAATAGGAAGCTTCCAATATTGAGAACAAACTTTAGCTGCCTGCTCTTCTTGTTTTAGTTGAATTCCATTAAGAATTTGCAAATCATTAATAAGTTTGAGTAGCAATTCTTGTATATTCTTTAGTTGATTTTGCTCTTCTTCCATAGCTTGCTTAATTTTAAGAAATCTCTCCTCAGCTAGCAATAAAGTCATACTCTTTTCTTTAGGAGGTGTTTGATTATACTTTTTTAATAAGGCTTGTATAGCTTCCATTAGATTTTCTCTAGCTTGCAACATTTCCGTACTCGTTTCTTGAAGGGGTTGATGAACGACGGAATACTGCGGGGGTTAGAATTGGTCAAAACCGAAAGAATTAGAAATATAGCAAGGGTTAGGTTCATAGTAATTTTGATTCATCGGTTGACACTGAAAAGTCTAATGAGGACCCCTACAGTTTTCACAACAAAGATATTGTTATGGGTAACTTTGTGAATTTTGTAGGTAAAAATTATCACTATAGTTTTGATTGTAGCACGGTTCCGGCTCACAGACAAGCGGAAATCATGGTAGACAATCAGAACCATAGTGATGATCGTTTCCACATAACTCACAAGAGTATGTCTAGGGCTGTGGTGGTGAGTTGATAAGGTTTGGAGAATCATTGTAAGAATATGGAGTTGGTTCATAAGTGAATGAATTTTTAGTTTTTCGAATTACATCCTAAACAAGGTACCCCTCTATTATAATATCCACACCGCTCGCAAGTACAATATCGACAAGGTAGATTATCTAAAGGATTTTCGTAGCTGATACAACTACGTTGTTCGAACGACGTCATAAGAATTAAACCAATGAGAGGATAAGAAGATAAGAATTAAACGAAATAAGAGGATAAAGGAGAATATTTTTATATTTTTATAAAGATAATAAATATAAAAATAAAAAAAATATTTTTGGAATTTTTTAATATTTATAAAAGAAAAGGAAAAATAAAATAAGAAGAAAAATATTTTTGGATTTTTATATTTTTAATAAGTACGAAAATAAACTTTCCGAAGAAAGGATCTTCAAGGCATCAACTTCAAAACACCACGCGAAAATCGTACACCTCTCCCCGGCAACGGCGCCATTTTGATACAACGTCAAACGCGTGTCGTAATAATATATAGTATATCCCGTATAGATAAGAAAATTACTTGAGGAAAAGTAATAGTCTATCTTCCGAGTGTCGTATCCACAGTATTTGGTAACCGAAAGTCAAAAGTACACGGTAGCTCTCTAGAAAACGCACAAAGAAGCGGAGGAGCGGGTAAGCGCGAAGCTTTTAAAAGCCTTCTCCTTTCGGGTCGAAGTTCATAGGATCGACCCTCCTTATACCTCTCTTAAAGTTTGTAATCTAAAGGTGAGCCGATACGACAATTAACAAACGGTTATTTTTCAATATTAAAATAAAAGAAAATAAGAATAGAAGTGTAAAATATTTTAAGTATTTTTAAAAAAAAATAAAACAAAAACTTTCACGGGAAAGGATCTCAAGCTCGATACAAACAATCCTGGCAAACATCCTCCAACCTCTTCACCCCGGCCTCATCAGGTAGTGTCGGCGCCATTAGGTGAATTTGAAATCCACAAAAGTGTTTTGTTTGATGCTTGAATATCGAATATTTTGAATTTTGATTTCTACTTAACGCAAAAGCAAATAAAGATAAGCTAAACTAACAATTAAAGCATTTTAGAAAATAAAACGATAACGAGAATTAAAAACGCGACTAATTAACCAAATGACACAAATTTAAAACCTAAAAAAAATTCAAAATGCTAAATTTTAAACTTACATGCACTAAAATAATTTTCAAAACAGAATTTTTTTTGAAACTTATTTATATTTTTAAACAATTTAAAAAACTTTTAATCTAGAAAATTAATAAAAATTACTAAACCAATTTATAAAAATTTAAGAAAATTCCTAAAAATGCTTAACACTATTCCTAAAGTTTCTAAAGTAAAACGGGAAAATAAGCTCAAGCTAAAAAGCTGTGAAAATTCAATAAGCTTAATAAGATTAAAACTGAAAAGGGGTATAAAGAATTAATGAAGCAAGAGTCTTATGAAAAAGACCCCAGGGCACGTTGGTAAAGGTGTTGGTGTGTTAAGGAGGAGGTCACAGGTTCGAACCCTGTGACTTCCTTTTTGTAAAAAAATATTTTTTTTATTTTCTTTTTGAAAAAGCTAAACTATGAGCTAAAAATAAGCAACTTTATTAAATGGACTTTTTGACAAAACTAAAAAATGAGCTAGAAATAAGCAGATTAAAAAAATGGCAGTTTTAGAAAACTAGCTAATGACTATTAAGCAAAACTGTTTGGTTTTATTTAGACTCAAAAGCAACTAGAAACCTATAAGCTTTAAAGATTAAAAATAAGCACATAAAATAAGCTAAAAAACATTAAAGAGCAACTAGGACAGCAGACTTAAAAAACTTATAAAGGATTTTTGACCAATTTTAAACTAAGATTAAGACCACATAAGCACTTAACATAAGTTGAAAACTATAAATAACTTGTGTCCTATAAGCTAGTTACACAAATAAGCAAGAATTAAGCAACTTCGAAAAGAAATAAGCTAGAAAAAATGCAAATGAAAATGACAGACTTTCTACTTGTTTTTGACTTTTCATTTTTAAAAGACTACCAGCAGCTTAAAAATAAGACTCAATAAGCTAACTAAAGATTGAAAGTTCAAGACAGACCAAAATCTTAACTCCTGATTAAGACAAATACTACCACTTGCTATTTTTGGCTTTTTTTTGACAATTTTGTAGCTAACATTTGAGATTCTATAACACTTGAGACTCTATAACACTTGTGAACACTAAACAACTTGAAACAGATTAATACTAGTCTATATTAAGCTAAATTCAACAGAAATGAATCTAAATTAAACTAGGAATTAAGCCTTGATTAATCTGCAAACTTAGACCCTAAAACACTAATACTACTAAACTGATTTTAAGCTAAAATGATTAAAAATGCTATCCAAAGCTAAATGACTCAAAACAACTTTGTGATGATGAATTTGAGACTTACTTAGATCACAAAAACCACAACTTAAGCACTCATTTGAAGAATTTAAAAACTAGCAGACCTGCACTTTTTATAAAAGAAACTAGAAAACTAAAAAAAACTAATATAAGTTTATTAAAACTACTACTTAGGACTTATATGAGCTTATGACATCTGATCTAAGAACCAAAAACAGTTTGCATACTTTCTAAACCTTTTAGATTGCTTATGCCAAACACCCCTTTAGAAAATGAAAACTCATTTTATTAAGGCCAAAAACACCCCACCTCACCGATCTTAAAAAGCTATGCATTGCCAAAACAGATTAAGAACTATAATGATTAAAGGAAAATAAGCAAAATTCTTAAGAGAATAAGCACTAACAAATAGGCTATAAACTAAGATAAAAGGTCAAATTCATTTAAGACTTAAATTAAACTATTCAAAACTATAAACTAGACTAATTAAGCCATATTAAAACTGAGCAAGCACAAATAAGCAGAAATAAGCTAGCACAAATAAGCAGAGAATAAGCAGTAATAAGCAAAACAAGAAAATTAAAGCTAAGAAGTGAAAAATGAGAAGTACCTTTGTCCCAGCTAAACAGGGACTTAAATGCTCTTAAGAGCTTAAATCAACAAGCTAGCTTAATAATAAGCTTCTGAATAAGCCCTATAAGCCCTTCCAGAACCGGCTTATCTTCCAAATGGCTTATTCAAGACCTTTTGAGTGATTTTAGGAGTAGCTTATTCAGCTAAGCCTTTAGAGAGCTTAACTGAATTATGACTAGCTTAAAAGAGCTTATTAGCTTATTAGGTAATTTCACAAAACATTTTAAGCTGAAATTTGCATAATAATAAGACAGAAATTTAACACAATTTTAAAGCAAACTGAATTTTATTAATGATAAACTGAATTACAATGCTTTGAAAGGAAAATACAGTAATTTAAAAGACAATAAGCTAACAACTATTCTAATAAGCTACTAAAAGCTACCAAAACTAGATGATTCTTGTGTGTTGAGGAGGCCTCTATTTATAGCCCGAAGATGAAGGATCTAGAGCCTGAGGAGCGTCCCAATCTTCTAATCCAAGCCCTTGATTCTTGACCAATACCCACGCAATCATTTAGAGCCCTTGGATCTAGTACACGTCCCATCCACCAATCACAGCTTGTAGGATTGCCAGCGTGTCATACTGAGTGTCAGAGGGTGTCAGGGATAAGGCTTCTAGAAGCTCATAGACGTGTGTGTGGGTGAGTGAGTGGATTTACCCTGCGTGTTATTGTTTTATGTAAATTGGGAGGGAAAGGGGTAGAAGATGCACAGTAAAGTTTGACCCGGTATTATAGTTGACCTTGACCAGGAGTAGGATTTGGTATTTGGGCTTAGACTAGTTTATTTGGGCCTGGACTAGGATATAAAGATTGGATTTGTTATAGATAATTTTAGGGCTTTTGATTTAGGCTTATAAGCTAATGGGCTGACCCGGCCCAATAAAATGGGTATGGGTTGGCCCATTAAGGATGTATACGCCTTCGAACTTGATTTCTCACGCTCATTCCATTCCCGTGCTCGGTTTTGTCCGTTTTGCTTTATTTTTGTCCATTTCTGAAATATCCGTTACCTGCAAGACAAATTTGACAAAACACACATATACAATGCATTTTTCATGTATTTTTGGTCTTTTAAGCTCATTTTAATAAGGAAAAATGATATGTGATTAAACACATATCAGTCTCACGACTCATCATGCCCAACTTCTCGACTAAAAACTTAAATTGAGCTTCAGGCAGAGATTTCGTGAATAAATCCGCAAGTTGAAATTCAGTACCAATGAAATATAACTCTATTGTTCCTTTTTCAACATGATCCTTTATAAAATGATACCTCACATCAATGTGTTTTGTTCGAGTGTGTTGTACCGGATTGCACAAGATTGCAATAGCACTCTTTGAATCACAGTAAATCGGTACTTTGTCGAAGAAGAAGCCATAGTCAGTCAACTGAGTACGCATCCACAAAACTTGAGCACAACAGCCCGAAACAGCAACATATTCAGATTCAGCTGTAGAAATAGACACGCAATTCTGCTTCTTGGACGACCAACACACCAACTTGTCACCTAAAAATTGAACACTGCCAGATGTACTTTTTCGATCTAAGTGACATCCTGCATGGTCTGCGTCTGAATAAGCAGTTAGATCAAAGCCAGAATCTTTCGGATACCAAAGGCCTAAATTAATAGTCCCTTTGAGATATCGAAAGATTCTTTTGACGGCTGACACATGATGTTCATTTGGGTTTGCCTGATATCTAGCACACATACATGTTGCAAACATTATATCTGGCCGACTTGAAGTAAGGTACATCAACGATCCAATCATACTACGATAATCAATATGATTAACTGGTTTTCCAACTAAATCAAGTTTGAGTTTAGCTTGTTCAACCATGGGAGTGGGAACCGTATCACAATTTTCCATACCAAATCATTTCAAAATATCAAGAATGTACTTGGATTGATTTATGAAAATCCCGTTTGAAAATTGATTTACTGGAGCCCGAGAAAGAATTTCATTTCTCCCATCATACTCATTTCAAAACGTTTTACCATTAATTCTGAAAATTTCATGCAATATTTTAGATTCGTTGAGCGACATATTATGTCATCAACGTATATTTGAATTAGCATTATATGTTTACCCTTCTTTTTTATGAAAAGAGTAGTATCGATTGAACCTTTTTGGAAACCACTATCAATCAAGAATTTTGAAAGAACATCATACCATGCCTGAGGTGCTTGTTTCAAACCATACAGAGCTTTGTCGAGAGCATACACATGGTCTGAATATTATTTGCTGACAAAACCTGGAGGTTGACCAACATATACTTCCTCTTTAAGAATTCCATTGAGAAACGCCGTTTTTACATCCATTTGAAAGACCGTGAAATCCTTATGAGCAGCATATGCAAGAAATAAGCGTATAGCCTCAATTCGAGCAACTGGAGCAAACGTCTCATCATAATCAATGCCTTCTTGCTGATAGTATCCTACAGCGACAAGCCTTGCTTTGTTTCGAATAACCAAACTGCTTTCATCTTTCTTATTCTTGAAGATCCATTTGGTTTTGATGATAGTCTTGCCTTCGAGTCGAGGAACTAATCTCCAAACTTTTAATCTTGCAAATTGATCAAGCTCATCTTGCATTGCACTGACCCAATCAGCATCTTTCAAAGCTTCAGCCACGTTAGCAGGCTCAATACTACTTAGCAAACATGCAAACAAACATGAATTTGCTAGTTGTCCTCTTGTACGAACACTCGACTTTGGATCACCAATTATTTTATGAAGTGGATGATCCTTAGTCCACTTTTTCTCATGTGGGTAAGGTTGATAGAACGTATGAACATTGGAAGGATCATGGAACGTCGTACTTGCATCAAAATAAGCATCTTCCAATCGTTCATTAAATACATTGTGTGACGAACTTGCCTCATGCACATTAGGAACCATGTTATTTGAAATTGATTGAGTATTTGTTGGAGAAACCATTACTTCTTCTGAACTTTGTTGAACGTCATCATTCAATGAAGATGAAGAAGATTCCTCTTGAAATGATTCAGAAACCTCATGAAAAACTTCTCCTTCATGCGGAGGAATTTCGTTATTGGAAGTTTCAACATTCGTTGTCGGAGATTTCGTTATCTTTGAAGAATCAAAATACTCATCGTAAAAATTGTGAAATAAATCTTCCAAATCTTTCTTTGAAATTTCTAAAACTTATGAAACTGTTGGATTTAAAGATTTTCCCGTTTCGTTTAAATTAGATAAACTGGGTTCTAAACTGAATTGTTTAGAAGCCATCTCTGAAATCTCATCAAAATTCACATTCACGCTCTCGTGAATCTTTCGAGTTCGTTTATTGTAAACTCTGAATGCAGCAGATTCCTTTGAGTATCCAACAAAAACTCCAATATCCCCTTTTGCCTTGAGCTTTCCAACATCATCATAATCATTGAGAAGATAACATCTGCAACCAAACACATGAAAGAACTTGATGTTTGGTTTTCTCTTGTTAATGAGCTCATAAGGAGTTTTATCGAAACGTTTGTGAATAATCGAACGATTTTGTGTAAAGCAAGCTGTTGCGATGGCTTCAGCCCAAAGAAACAATGGTAAGTTTGCAAATGTAAGCATAGTTCTTGCAGCTTCGACTAAGGTTCGATTCCTCCTTTCCACGACACCATTTTGCTGTGGCGTTCTTGCAGCAGAAAATTGTTGAGAAATGCCGACCTCATCAAAGAACTTAGCAAGAGTTTTGTTTTTAAACTCAGTACCATTATCAGTTCGAACACGCTGAACTTGAAGTTGAAGATTCACTTGGGTTTTCTTAATGAATGAAATGATGACTTCAGAAGCTTCATCTTTTGAATGAAGAAAGAATACCCATGTGTACCGTGAATAATCATCGACAACAACTAACACATATCGCTTTCCGTTAATACTTTCTACGCGCATTGGACCATACAAATCCATATGAAGAAGATAAAGTGGCTTATTCAAAGCAAAAGCTGTTTTGGACTTGTGATGTTTCCGATGAATCTTCCCTTGTTCACAAGCGGAACACAAATGATATTTTTAGAATTTCATCTTAGGAAGACCTCGAACAAGATTGTTTTTCACAAGGTTATTGATTGTGGCAAAATTCAAATGAGAAAGACGTTGATGCCACAACCAAGATTGCGAAGAAGAAGCCTTTGCTAGAAGACAAGCCGAAGAATTTGATGCGATTTCGATAAGAGCAATAGTATATAAATTTGACGAACGATCACCGGTAAGCAAATCTACACCATCTTCGTTTTGAACAAAACATGTCGACTTTTGAAAGGCAACTTCAAGGCCCTTGTCACAAAACTGTCAATGCTAAATAAGTTATGTCCTAGACCTTCGACATTGTAAACTTTCTTGATCGTCATTGATCCAATAAAAACATCTCCATAGCCAGCAATCCCCGTAAAATCATTATTGCCAAAGCGAACCGTTCCAAGAAACTTTTCCATAAAGTTCGTCAAAAGAGCATGATTACCCGTCATATTCTTTGAACATCCCGAATCGATGATCCAAAGACAAATCTGGACAATCTGCAATAAATAAAACACCAAAGACATTCAACAAACTTTGGGTACCCATTTAAAAATGGGTCCCGGTGAGTTAGGTGTCTTAGAAATTTTATCTATTTGACGTGTGACTTTAGAAATCCATTTAGCTACGGGTTCAGCTAACGGTTGCATTTTAGGAAGCCACTTAAACACAGTTCTAGGTAAAGATTTTTTTGAATTACTCCTAGAATGCACATTCAAAGAATCACGAGGCTTTTTCCTAAAAGGCATCTTGCTAACTTGAGATTTTCTAATACTTACATAATCAAAAACAAACAAATCATTCACATAACAAGAAGCATACAATCTAGAATTACAAGAAACACTCATAGCATCATTACAAGCATGAGCACCTCTAGTGTCTTCATGATGAGAATTATTACATGACAACAAGTCTTTGCGAGAATATCGCTTAACATCTTTGTTCAATTTTGAATGACTAACATAAGACAAATCAACTTTAGAAGTATTAGACGACCCTTTCTTCTTCCAAAAAACACCGCTATGCTTAGGTCTTCTAACACTACTTAAAGTGTCTAAATTTGAAAAATAAACAAAATCTCTATTAGCACGCAATACATCATTATTCACTTGTTTGTCATTTTGTTTTGATGATGTTCTCTTACGTCTTTTTCTTTTTGTTTTATTTCCAACATTATTTGAAGCACAAGACGTTTTATACGCTGAAATTGGTGAAACACTTTGTGATACATTTATTTTAAACATTCCTGGAGCAATCACTTTTGAATTCTCTAAACTGTCACAACCTTTTTCAACTTCTTGACAATTATTTTCACTTTAATTTTCCGATTCAGAAATTGCATTTTTACTTGACTAAAAAACTTTTGATTTCAAAGACTCAATGATTTCCAAATTTTCTTTTTCTTTTTCCAAAAGACTCACCACTTCATCTTCCAAATCAATTATGATCTTTTCTAAAATCATAGTTGGAACATACGGTTTGAGTAAACTTGTTTGCTGAAACGGAGAATCAATCTTTTTAAAATATGGGTTTATTATCTCTTGAAAGTAATCATCCGAAAAAATTATATTTTCATTCACATAACTTTCATTCAGATTTCCATAATCATATGCAAAGTCAATTTTATTCTCTCTTGCTCTTTTAAATTTGTCAATTTCCAAAGCTTCATCCGAATGAGTGAGAAACTCATGAGTGAGAAACATCAGAGTATACCCTAGACCAATAACCCTCTCATCCTAAAGACTATGTCTCAATTCTTTTGCTTTACAAAAATGACTTGGATTTTCAAAACCTATTCCTTTTCGACCATTATACATTTTATCCTTAGAAGGCATGATCATATGTATTGTCTGACGGGTTTGTCCGATTTTATGAAGTTTCTTTTCACAATCATTCAATCTTTCCAAACACTTTTCATTTTCTAAGTCCTTGTTACGCACACACTCTTACAATTCTGAAATTTTCGTTTGTTTTTCTAAAATTTTATCTTGACGCCTCAGTACATTATTATTCATCTCAACTAATTGACGACTCATCTTATCAAATAAAATATCTTGTTCATCAATCTTTTTCTTATGTTGTTTCTCATTATCACAAAGAGCAGAATATCTAATCATATATTGATATCTTTCTTCCTCAAGTTTAGCATATTATGCTTGACATTCAGTGTGAGTATCAATAACAACATGTTTGACTTTGAGTTGTTCTGGTAAAACTTCTGTTTGAGCAAGCAAATCATCATTCTTTTCGTTCAACACTTTTATTTGTTCATTAAATTCATTGTTTTTCTCCTCAAAAGTGTTTACTTGATTCTTCAAAACATCATATTTATCTTGTAAATCCTTGTTTTGATTTTCTAAATCTTTGATTTGGTGATTTGATTTCTCAATTACGTTTATAGACATTTAGCAATCTTTGGTTAAACTTTTAATCAATTTAACTTCAATGATCCTTTTCTTCTGAATCATTATGATCAACTTCTGATCATCTTGATCTTTTTGAGATACAATATGATTGTTTTTTTTTATTAAAATTTTCACTAGCAGATTCAATTGCATCATGAAAATTTTCTATGATCATTCATTATTGTCCATTTTTAACCATAATTAGTAGAGTTATCATAATACTTTGAACGTTTCATATTCAGATTCACTTTCGCAAAATCAGAGGGAGAGTATAGGATATCTTAGCATGGTTAACTTCAGCAGATGTGAACTTTCCTCTGAATCCGAAGATACCTTTTCCTTTTAGCCATTGTAGACCATATTTGCACTAATCTCCTGTTAAGAATTCACTACTTGACTCCATCCAAAGCTTGGTCCTCAGCATGAAGCACTTGTTCATCACTCGTCTTTTTTAGCTAGCCAATATTTTGTCTTGTGAGTAGTGTTAGTCTTTGATTTTTTCTTTCTTGTAGTCTTTGGCAAAATGGTCTCTTCCTTCTTGCAATTATTAGCACTTAAACTTTTCTCATATCCCTTTTCTTCTCATCCACTTTCTTATCCTCTGGGGTTCCCCATTTTTTTTCTGACTTCACTTACTCTGGTTTCTTGTTTGTTGAAGAAGAAGCTGAAAGAAGTTCTCAAAATTAGTTGTTTTTAGTTGAGCATTAATATTCTTCCGGTTTAAAAGCTTTTGGCCTAACAATGCAGTAATCTTTTTCAAATCTCTGATATCTTCATCATCACTCTCATTTGAGTCCGTATTGAACTACATCTTTTCTCTCTGCTTTTGCTCACTTTAGTTTTTCCGCAAACCACGCCTAATGGATCTGAAGTAACACAAATGCCTTTCTTCTTATGGCCATTGCTTATTCACATTCTCCTTGGTTTTTGCTTTAGAATGTTGTAAAAGAGCATCAATATTGTGTCCATTAAGTTCTTGTTTTGTCTCATTATTATGGCCTTATTGATTCCATTTGGTTGCAGATTGTTCAAAACTTAAAATTCAACTCATAAATTATCTTCTCTCTATAACCACAATTCTTCAAATCATTAATCAATTGTAAGTATCGAATATAAGTGTCATGCAACAGTCTTCCTTAGTAGTTTGAAAGTCTCATAACTCATACAAAACTGCCAGCTTTTCCTATCTTGTTCACAATACTCATAACCAAGCATATCCTTTCTAAGTGCATTCCATTAACGCTTTAGCAGACTTGTTGCTGTTCGATAAGAGAATATATGTTCATTTGGAAGCCTTTTTGAATCAAAAGTGATTCTAGCAAGTCGATCAATCTTTCGATTCTTTTTATCTTCCGCAGTCCATATTGATTGTCTTTCAGAGGAGGTGGGGTTACATTTGGTATGTAGTTCCAGCAAGTGACACTTGAGTAACAACAGGCAATGGGTGATCACCATTCTAAATAGAATTAATCATTGCTTCACCATCCGTTTGCTCTTCAAGATAGTTCATAAACCGTTCACGCCACTGAGAATATTCACCCCGATATAACAACGGAATCCGCATTGTCGAACCAACCGTAATCACGTCTCGACTCATCTTGTCTCTTACAAATATCCCGATACTCAACGAAAAATCTCGATAAGCGCGTTCAATTAATCACCACAAACCAACTTGCGCAAACAAAAATTATTTAATTCACAAGTAAATCGAAAACTAAAAATTAAACTCACTTAGCTAACATTAGACTAGAAATCGTCTAATCAAATGTTATAGCCCACTCGAATGAAAATCAGCCCAAAATATTATGTAGCAACACAAATGGGTATTAAAAAAATATACACACACTCTTTTTAACAAAATTACCCTAATTCAATTCTTATACAAAAATTCGGATATAACAAAATGAGACCCAATTAATAATTTTCACAATCTAACCCCTCTTAATCAAACCAAGTCCAACTGTGATTACACAAAGAAAAATAAGAAATTTTTCGTTACTGTGTTTTATAAGCCAGCCTAAATGACTTTTGGAAGACTCGACCCAATTCCAACCTTAACCTAATCTTTGGCCCACACCAGTAACTAGTTAATATTGATGGGCTTTTGTGACTAATTAAACCTAAACTAGGACTATATAATCATCACTTGACTCAGCTACTCAATAGACAATATCACAAAACCTAACTCCAGACTTCACTCTCTAAAATAAACTGACGTCTCTCTTTACTCTAGTGATAATATTCAGCCACCACAAAAATAAATCCATCTTGTATCCAAAACATAGCAATTCTTTGAAGTGAATGACAACCAAATCTTGACACAAATATATTCACCATCCTTTTTATCTTTCTTTGTTCTCTTATCAGATGACCACGAAGAATACAAAAATAATAATAGCTTCAAGATCTTGTTGAATCTCTCGGGGAGGTGTTTAATTTTTTTCTTGTTATTTCGAATATTAAAACGAAGTTTAATCTTAAAAAAATATAGATCTATGATGAAAAACATTCAAAGACGAAATCTTTAAAGGTTTTGACTACTTGAAAAACAAATCTGAGATCTAATTTTTGTTTTGTCTTTTTCGTTGGTTAATACCGAAAGAAAGAAAGGATGAAACACACTTGATTTTGTTCTTTCTTTTTGTTTTCAAAAAGTTAAAAGAAGCTAAGCTTCAAAAGAGATCAATAAAGAAATGGTTTTTCGTTTGTAGATCTCTTTAGATCTCTAAATCTCTTATAAGATAAGAACCAAACCGAATCTGAGATCAACTTTGTTCTTGTTTGAATCTTACCTCCTAATTTTTTAATTATTTATTTAAGATATGTGTTTTAAAAGTAGTTGGATGTTTTGATCTGATATGTTGAATCTGTTTCTTCTCATTCTTTTTCAATTTAGTTTAAACAAAGTATAGTTTGGCTTGTATTTGGATTAATTCGCCTTGAGTTCTTGATTAATTCGCCTTGTATACTTGATTAATTCGCCTTGTATACTTGATTAATTCGCCTTCAGTTCTTTGATTAGATCGCCTTCTGTACTTGATTAGTTCGCCTTGTATTTCTTGTTTAAAACCTGGATTAAATCGCCTTGTACTTGCTTGATTTATTCGTGTTCTATACCTTGTTACCAGAAAACGCGTATAACCCAAAAACTCGTGAATTACACGCGTAAAACTCTGTTGACAAGTTTTGACCAAAACACGTGAATAGTAAAAATGCGTGTAATAGAAAAACGCATTTTTGACTAAAAGTCAAACTTTTTCAAAATCAGTTACACATTTTGTTACAAATTAGTTAAACTTTCAGATCTGAAAATAAGCAATTTTCTTATGCGAAATAAGCTCTGAAATAAGGAGATGTAGTAAACTCAATAAGCTGAAAATTGACTGTTTTGATTATAGATCTAAAATAAGCACTGTTTAAGCATATTTTGATTGATAAGCACTCAAAGAAGCACCAAATAAGCTGATAATGTTGAAACTATGACTGAATAAGCTAAAACAAAACTGATAAGAACTAATTCGTCTAAATAATTGACTGAATAAGCAATAAACACTCAGAATTAGCAATATGTTGACAAAATAAGCACGAAAAGAAACTGATAAGCACAAAAAAACTGAATAAGCTGTTAAATCTGATAAGCACGAATCCAGATAAGCTGATAAGCAGAATAAGCAGAAATAAGCTCGAAATAAGCAATAAGCACATGAATTAAGCACAAATTTACAATAAACACAAAAATAAACTAATAGGCACTAATTTTAAGCACATATTAGCAATATGAATAAGACAATCGGATATAGCTTTTCGCAGCTAAGAATAACAGAAATTTGCAAATCCTCAATCTCTAATTACATTCATCATATAATTGATAACACTATATCCGATTCATTGGGCTGATGATACTACATATTTAGCAATTGATCTTGATTTGTATGACTTAGTTGTATGGAAGATCAAGAATGTAATTGTGTGTGTTTGTGGTTAGGTTGATATAATTTCTTAACCTTTTCTCATTTGATATTAATACAAATGACTTGGTGTGGAGGATTACATCATTATAGTGGTCATTTGACCTTATTTATACTTAGAGATGTAACTAAGTATACTATAAATACAATAGTAGTC
Organism: Tanacetum coccineum; assembly: GCA_026074375.1. Classification (NCBI taxonomy): domain Eukaryota; kingdom Viridiplantae; phylum Streptophyta; class Magnoliopsida; order Asterales; family Asteraceae; genus Tanacetum; species Tanacetum coccineum. The sequence goes on along the minus strand of BQNB010038936.1, from coordinate 15,063 downwards.
CATACACTATTTCCTTTTAAGCACATTGATCCTAATCTATTCATTTATATTATTACATCAACAATGTGGAATTTATCTTTAATTCCAACACGGACTATTACTCCCACGGAGCTTAAGAGAACTGAATCCTTACTTCCACTGGAACTTTCGAACCGGTTTAGCATTTTAAGTGCTCTTCTTGTCTCTCATGGAACGAAGATGAATTCCCGTTACACAGCTCTTGTTGCTTCTAAAGCTCGTTCTCGAGAAAAGCTTAAGCGTAATGCGGAATGTATTACAGAGCTTCGTTCTGAAGTTTTGATGTGTCGTTATGTGGTGTTTATTTATGATAGTTCAATTTTTAAATTTATATTTTGCCAACTTAACCAAAAACAACACTTGAACGGGCAGTGTACCCGGTCGGTGGTAGATTCGTGGTAAGTAGGGTGTCGAACACTTGAAGCGAGGTTAAATCTATCAATTTATTTATATTTGTTTGATTAATCTAAGATAATTCTAATATAAGTCTATCATATGCTATTCTTATGTTAGTACTATTTTTTTCTTATTCTAACAGGTAAAAGGGGGGTTTCAGCTTGAGAGATTGACATAAGTTTGGTCGGTGACTACAATCAATTTAAGACACTTTAACCCACGCAAGCTAATTAACATAATATCAAAGAGCGGTCGAGCTTTTATGTTGATATTGTATTTACACATTATTAATTTTTTTGTTTATGATTAGTTCGTTGGTTTGTTTATTTTAAGTGCAATGATTTCTTTCTCGAGGGGGGCATATCATTTTAAGACTTAGGCGGGACTATTTTACTTAAGACTAGACAAATTAATTCTGTCACAATTAAAGCGTCGTCATTAAAGCATCCTTATTTGGTGATTATAATCTATCTTAGGGATTAAAGCAATGGTGATCTTGTTAAACCCTAGCTAATAGAGACTTTACCTACTTACTGCTTATTGGCAATTTTTCATAGTTGTCCTACTAACCAAAATCGTTACCAATTAAGTAAGAACGTATAGTTGATCATGAAGGGTCAACCTGCGGTCCAACTAATTCACTTATCTAAAGGCAAAATGGTTATGTGTCGTTATTTGTGATCATATAGGTCTAGATGTATAAACTATATTTTGGAGAGCTATCCCCTGATCTCTAGGTTTATTGAGTCGTTATCACTAGATCCGTGAATGACTAGGTTCGCATACAAAAGCACGTAAACAAGTATAAATTGTTAAACATAAAAAAGCATCAACGTAAATCAAGCGAATTCAAGATAACATAACAAACATTCAAATCTTTATAATAATGGCAAATACCGAAGGTATTTGCCTTCAAACGTCATAATAAATACAAGAGCAAATTATTTAGCAAAGGTTTAATCTATACCGAGTTAAAGAATGATACCAAAATACTAAACGATTACCTAAAGTATATGGAATTACACGTTGTCTTCTTGGATTGGAATGCGTTGCAAGACCTCTTCTGCTCTTTTTCTCCTCTGAAAATTGACTTTTATGGTTTAGGTATCGAGAATATGATTTAGCACACTTAAAACTCGTTTTTGAGTTTTGTATTTATAGGGTCTGGAAGTCGGTTCGATACGGCGTATCCAAGGGATTGGATACGGCGTATTGGAGTTTCTTGGAGTAGGGACCACGTTTGATATCTTCCAGAATCTTAACACATACGATATCCTTCTTTTCTGGCGTATTGGTCTTTCTGGGGTATACACGGCGTATTGATCTTTTTTTCTTTGTGGTCTTTGGTGACGGTGCAGGCAACGGTAAGCGTATCTTCTGTGGCATATGGCGTTTTATGGTCTTCAGAAGTAGTCAATCTTCAAAATATCTTCGTTTTGCTCCAGAATGCAGCGTTTTGATAACTTTCACCAAGTTCTATATAATTACAGCAATTCTCAATATAAACGATTATAAGTAATCAATTCTTTGCATATTATTCTACATTAAATGGGTTAATAACATGAATGATGCTATTAAAATAGACGTTATTTGCATGTCTATCAATTATCCACACTTGAATCCTACTTGTCTCTTCAAGTAGCCTTTAGAAGTTTATTAAAAATGTATCCCTAAGATTACTTTTCAGTTAATCGCATTTATTTGATCAATTACCATGTACACAACCAAACTAGCATCTTAGTTCTTAATTAGCAGTGATCTTATTTTTAAGCTTAGCATGGGAAAAGTGAAAAATCAGGGATGATGAAGTTATCTTTTAGACACTTAATTGTGCTTTTTGTTCTATGATCCTAAAAGTTACCAATGAGGTAATGAAAACAATACATTATGTCAACACAAATAAGTTGTAGTTAGGTAGTTAATTATCAAGAAAAATCATAAAAAGAGAAAAATCTTAGAAAAAGGGAAATCGGGTGTTTTATAACTTATGATCTCTTATCTATCTCAACAAAAATCTTTGCTACTTTTGAAAGGTTTAGTTTGGGGAAGTTTTGAGGTATTTGGTTATAAGGCATGTGATATTGCGTGAGGACACACAATCGTTTATTTAACCAACGGTTAGGATGAAGAATGATATAGGGTAGGGACCTTCTAACTTTCACCAAAAGTCGTAAACCAACAAGGTAGTTGAGACATGCATACATGGCCGTAAAGACGGAATAGACATGCACGCTCGATCACATCTACGTTCGCGTAAAACTAGCGGCTAATCAACAGGTGAGAGGGAAGTAAATTGTTGTTAAATAAAAATCAAGAAACAAATATATTAAGCCTAAAGTACAAGTTTCTAGATACTTTTCTTGACCATTACCATGATTAAGACATGACTATTTACAACGTCTTGATCATCGATCAAAAACAACAACCTAAGTTGGCTTTCCCGTAACGGTCAACTTCCCAATCATCCAAAACTTTACATACTCTACAAGGCAAGTGGAGATATCTTCCACTTTGTACAATACTTTACATCGTTGATTTTTGATGTGTATCAACGAATAATCGATCCTTCGTGTAATTCCTTTGGTAATGCTCTTGCGAAACGATTATCTTCAAACTTTCCTTCTTTTTTTGTTGTAATTTTTCTCTATTTTTTGCTAACGATGCTTTAAATCTCGATGTAGTTTCACTATCTTCACGATCATAATAATTCCATATAATTTATTCGATAGTTCTTCGTTCTTCGGACTCACCAAAAATTGTGATGGTAGTAAAATCACATGAGTTTTGACTACTACTATACATTCTCATTTGCAATGTGCAAATTTCCAACCGCACCAAAGATAAAAAATGACACAAGACTCGGGAAATACAAACTTTACACTTTAAGCAACTAGCAACTGTAAATTAAACTTAATCTAACAGGGTAGGTTAAGGTGTAAAGGTGTAACGAAATAAATAGTTGGTGTAATTCCTAAAGGATTGGCTCTACGGGTTGTTTTAGGGGAATCTTACTCTTAAAGTGAGAGTAAACAAATGGTTTAAACGGGAGTTTAACTAACCGGTGTAGTTAGTTAATAAACAACATGGAAAGGCGATTTGGGTGTAATCCTAAAAATTTACCAATTTAAACAAGTTACTCTAATTAAATCCATAATACTCATCATTGTGGTCTCGAGTGATATACCAAGCTAAGTTCTAAAGTCTACTACATCACCGACACTGTCATATTTTATAGAATTTGGGTAAACATTTGGAAACGGAAAGGTTAAATCCTCACAATATCTAAAAAGGATTATTGTGTGCGGGTTATGTATCAAGTAATTTCACAAAAGTATGCTTGAAATGTTTTTAAATTTGAGCATAATTTAAGCATTTTAATGTGAAAAATAGGACAAGTAAATATTCTAATTCCCATCCCCCTACTTGAATTATATAACATCCTCGTTGTATAGATAAAATATTAAAAATACGGGAATTAAAAAGAATTAGAATGAGAAACTCCTATGATATTTGCTCAGTAGATTCTCCATGTAGCTTTATTGAGTAAGATTGTATGTTGAACAACCGTCATGAAGTTTCAAGACTCCAACACTTCAGGATCTCCAGATTTTGTAAATTCTCCATCAATAATCATCGATTTTTCTTTCACGAGGTCATGTGTAAAGTAGAAAAAACATGCATTCCTATCTTTGAACCTATGTGTTAGGATTGATAAAAATGACGATCTTATTGAGATAAAAGTCTTGTAATAAATAGAGAAATAATATTGTGTAATAGGTTAGGTGAAAGGTTCGTGACTAAAATAAAGTCACGAGACCCGATAAATAGTTAAAGTCTAAAAGAGAAGAGCTCTATGCTCATTCTTGTAAATAGGTATAAAAGCCCCACCACCACCTCATTTGTGAGGTGTGTCTTCCAACTTTCTTCTAATCTCATTCTTATTTTTCTCTAATCCTCCTCATCCCTCTTTCTCTCTCTACTTTCTACTTTCTCTCCCTAGAATAAACATTTTATTGCTTATTGATCCTGAAATCAAGACCTCACAAGTGGTATCAGAGCCGAGGAGCGATATTGTGTGTTTTTCGTGTCTTTTTTGCTGAATTTGAGCTTATTTTGTGCTTATTGCTAATTTCGGGTGTGTTTTATGCAACCGAGATTGATTGCTTACGGTTTTATCGTAAGAATCTTGGCAAGATTAGTACCGAATTTGCTTATTTGTGCTTATTTTTTATATTCAGCAGCTTTTTAATTTCAAATTCAGTAAAATTTGTTACATCTGGTCAAACTCGGTAGTCAACTGGTCAAATTCGGAAGTTTGACTGGTCAAATTCAGTAAAATTTGTTACATCTGGTCAAACTCGGTAGTCAACTGGTCAAATTCGGAAGTTTGACTGGTCAAATTCAGTAAAGTTTGTTTCAACTGGTCAAAGTTTGTTACACTTGGTCAAAGTTTGTTTCATCTGGTCAAAATTTGTTACATCTGGTCAAAGTTTGTTACATCTGGTCAAACTCGGAAGTCAAATTCGGTGTTGATTTTTTTTGATAAATCAATCTCGACAATCTCGGAAGTCAAACTCGGAAGTCAAATTCGGAAGTCAAATTCAGTAATTTTTTGGTCAATAGTCAAACTCGGAAGTCAAATTCGGAAGTCAAATTCAGTAATTTTTTGGTCAATAGTCAAACTCGGAAGTCAAATTCGGAAGTCAAATTCAGTAATTTTTTTATAAGAAAATGAGTTTTTGTCAAAAATTACCGTGTAATCTTCATCGTCAGAATCATCAAATGAAACTCTAAAGTCAATTTCATCGTTAAGAGAACTTACCGTGGGTTCACGAGATAGTGTTTTTGATGATACCTCGTCATTAAAGGATATAACTAGGAATTCGGTTTCAACGGATCTGAGGTCGTGAATGTCTTCATCATACCAGATCTTACCATACTTAGCAGTTTCCCAGTTAAATTCTTTCCCATGTTTTCGAGCTTTTTCTTCCTCAAGCCTGATGTATTCTTCCATAATAATGTTGGGGTCGTCCATATTTACCTGTAATAAATTTGCTAAGAAAGAAAAATGTTAAATAGCTTAATACGCCGTATTGATGATAGAGTCGAATAGGCTGTATTGGTTTGAAAAAAAATTATATGCAGTATCCAATAAATTGAATACGCCGTATTGAGTATTCGACTCAGAAAGTTAAAGCGAACTGTAATAATGCACACAAACACACAATATGCAAAATATACAATGCAGAAATCAAACACACAAATATGCAAATTAATCTATACTAAACTAAACTAAAACACTAATAAATAAGATTTAAACAACTTCACTCCACGGCAGCGGCGCTAAAAACTTGATGTGTCGTTGTGTGGTGTTTATTTATGATAGTTCAAGTTTTAAATTTATATTTTGCCGACTTAACCAAAAACAACACTTTAACGGGCAGTGTACCCGGTCGATGGTAGATTCGTGGTAAGTAGGGTGTCGAACACTTGAAGCGAGGTTAAATCTATCAATTTATTTATATTTTGGTTTATCTAATCTAAGATAATTCTAATCTAAGTCAAACCTATGCTAATCCTATGTTAGTACTAATCCTAATTCTAACAGGTAAAAGGGGGGTTTCAGCCTGAGAAACTGGCACGTGTTTGTGGGTGACTACAATCAATTCAAGACACTTTAACCCACGCAAGCTAATTAACAGAAGATCAAAGAGCGATCGAGCCTTATGATATAAAACTATATTAACCATTATTAATCCGATTAGAATGTTGGGTTGTTTATTAAGTGCAATGATTTCTTCTCTCGAGGTGGCATATCATTCTTAAGACTTAAGCGGGACTTCTTCCTAAGACCTAGACACATTAATTCTGTCACAATTAAAGCATCCGCATAAAACATCCTTATTTGCTGATTATAATCTATCTTAGGGATTAAAGCAATGGTGATCTTGTTAAACCCTAGCTCATAGAGACTTTACCCACTTACTGCTTAATGGCAATTTATACACTAGTAGTCTACTAACCAAATCTTTACCAATTAATTAAGAACATACTCGTTGATCCCAAGGGTCACTTGCCGGTCTAACTAAGCTCACTAATCTAAAGGAAAAGATAGGTCGTTATTTGTGATCCTATTGGTCTAGATGTATAAATCACTATATGGAGAGCTATCCTAGACTCTAGATTACTTGGTCAGTATCACTAGATCCAGTTGAATGATAGGTCGCATACAAAAGCACGTAAACAAGTATAAATTTATAAACATAAACAAGCATCCAACGATAAATCAAGAAATCGAGATAAACAATACCAAACATTCAAATCTTCATAATAATGGCTAATACCCGAAGGTATTAGCCTTCAAACGTCATAATAAATACAAGAGCAATTATTTAGCCAAGGTAAACAAACCGAGTTAACGAATGATACAAAAAACTGAACGATTACTAAAGTATATGGAATTACACGTTGTCTTCTATGGATTGGAATGCGTTGCAAGACCTCTTCTGCTCTTTTTCTCCTCTGAAAATTGACTTTTATGGTTTAGGTACCGAGAATATGATTTAGCACACTTAAAACTCATTTTTGAGTTTTGTATTTATAGGGTCTGGAAGTCGGTTCGATACGACGTATCTAAGGGATTGGATACGACGTATTGGAGTTTCTTGGAGTAGGGACCACGTTTGATATCTTCCAGAATCTTCACATACTATATCTTCAATACGACGTATTGGTCTTTCTGTATACGGCGTATTGATCTTCTTTCCTTTGTGGTCTTTGGTGAGTACAGGCACGGATACGCCGTATCTTCCTTGATGGATACGGCGTATTGGTCTTCAGAATAGTAATCTTCAAAATATCTTCGTTTAAGCTCCAGAATGCGCGCCTTTTGCTAACTTTTACCAAGTACTCCATAATTACTGCAATTATCAAATATAAACGATTAAGTAACAATTCTTTACAATAATTATACAAAGTGGGTTAATAACATGGGATAAATGATGCTATAAAATAGATGTTATTTGATGTCATCAAGTTTCCACTCTAGAGGAAAAGTATGATAAGGTTCAGCAAGATTGGAGTGCTTTGGATCAGGAAAATAAAGAGTTACAGTCCCTTAATGATGCATCTTCTGAAGAGTTTAAGAAGTTAAAGGTTCAGCTTGCCGATGTTGAAGCTATTGTTGCTAGGTCATCGGACGAGTTAGCTCGGACCGATGCTAAGTTATCTGATCATGCACTTGTTGTGAGAGATTTGCAGAATGAGCTTACCTTTGAAAGATCTAAATCTAAAGAGTATAAAGATGCTGTTGTGGTTGTCGATCATTGCTTTGATGTCCTTAAGGATGAGGTCACTCACTTTGTTGGTTTCGGTGTTGAGTGTTTTGTTCGCAGGTTGCTATATAGTGATGAGTTTAATTCCGCTCTTGCTCGTGTTTTGTATCTTGGCATATCTTCCTGTGTTGAAAGAGGTTTGCGCATGGGGCACACCGATGCTGCATTTGAGGAAGCTGTTTAGAATGTTTCCAACTTCTTTGTTGGTGCCAAAGCTGAGTTTGACAAAGTTGTTGCCGCTTTTCCATCCACCAACTTTCCTTTTCTAAGCAAGGTAGCTGCGGCGGCTGGAGGTGCTCTTTCGGAAGTGGTTAATATTCAACCTGACAAGATTGTTTGTTCGGCTACTCCTGCCTCTGTTCCTGCCGCTCCACTTTCTACCAATGAAGCTCCTAGCCCCTCATCCACTCCGAGGGAGTCATGCTCCTGCTGTTTCATCCTTTCTTGTTTAGTTTTATGTAATGAATATTTTAGTAATTGTGGTATGTAGTTATTCGAACAGTTATGATGTTTCCCATATTGTTTTGCTTTTTGTGTGGTGCCTTGTTTGCATCACCCCGGGTGTCATGGTTTGCCTGAGCCACTTTAATATATTTACCCATTTTAGCATCTCTTACTGTGTTGTATCCTTATTATGCCATTTGCATGCTATGTTCACATTTTCCTTTTGTATTTGTTTGTTTCTTAAGATGCAGAAAAGGTGTAGGCCGATGCAGAGTATTAGCCAACTCTTTGCGTATTGAGCATACATACTTTGACAATTTTTATTTGAACTTAGGTAACTTGCATGTCGTTTGTGTTGCCATATCCATCCGATGTAGCTATTCATCGGAGAGTTTATTGCTGGGAGGCGGGGAGACTTGTGCTTCCCCCTCCCGCTGGCGAGTATTGTTGTTTTGCTTTCCTTTACCTTTACCTTATATTTTCTTTCTTATTACTTGTTCGTCCGGAGGTAGCGAACCGTCCGACGCTACGTATTCTGTCTACATTATTGTAATTTGCCAAAAGCTCGTATCATATTACGATGAATTTGTACATTGATTCTGTCACTTCAAGAGTAAGTTTTTCACAACTTACTTGTCCGGAGGGTTTAGAAACGTTCTTTCCTTTCCCTACTTATTCCTATTGCATGTAATATTTTCGTAAATTGCTTGAATGCCATGTCCGCGTCACTTCTGCTCCATCCATAGTCTGGAGCTTGTAAGCACATGTGTCGTATGCTTCGACGACTTCATACGTGCCTTCCTATTTTGGTCTGAGTTTGCCCGTGTTTTCTGCCTTTGACACTTCATTTTACTAAAGGACGAACTCTCCTGTTCTGAATTGCTTGTAGTGAACCCTTTGGTTGTAATACTTTTCCTCCTGCTTTTTTTGCCTCGCCTCCCTTATCATCGTGATTTCTCTTTGTTCCTCAAAGAGTTCATGTTCAGTCTGAGTTCCACATCGTTTCTTCATCGGCCCCTTGAGCTGTCCGCCTTGTGGGCATACCTATCTCTGCTGGTATAACTGCTTTGGTGCTGTAGGCCAGGCTAAATGGGGTTTCCCCGTTGCTCAATTTTGGCATTGTTTTGTGGGCCCATAGTACATTCGGTAGCTCTTCTACCCAACCTGCCCCTTCCTGGTGCAGCCTCGTCTTGATCCCGAAGCATACCCTTTGCATTATGCTTTGGTTGGCTCTTTCTACTGCTCCATTTGCTTGTGAGTAGTACATCGATGTTGAGATGAGTTTTATTTCCAAACTTTTTGCCCATGACTTAAATGGCTCGTTGATCAGCTAAGTTCCGTTGTCCGTTATAATTACAGCCGGAACCCCGAACCTACGCACAATGTTATCAAAAGCAAAATTTTTGACTTGTCTCCCTGTTATACTTGCTACTGGTTTAGCCTCCAACCATTTGGTGAAATAATCCACTGTAACTATCAGGTATTTCAATCTCTCTAGGGATTCTCGTAGAGGACCTACGATATCCATCCCCCATTTTCTAAAGGGCATGCCGACGTTACTGAGATCATGTCGTCCTTTGGTAACCTCGACACCGTTGCATACACCTGACACGCGTCACAACTTCTTATTTTGTTGTTGGCGTCCCTGTGCATGCTTGGCCAATAATATCATGCATTCATGCCTTATGCACCACTCTCCTTGGTCCATTATGCATTCTGCAAGATCCCATATGTATTTCTCTAATCACATAATTTGTCTGCCGCGGACCTATACAACCTAGCAGTGGCCCCAAGTATATTTCTGATATAGTACCCCATCCTCTATTACGTAGTTGTTTACCTTTTCCCTTATCGTTCTTGCTTCAGTGGAATCTTTCGGTAGAGTCCCCTTCTTTATGTACTCCCTGATCGGGGTCATCTATGTCCTCCCCTCTTTTTCAACTATTACATTTACTTCAGCCATGTCTACTGACCTCTCATTGAGCTCTTCCACCAACACCCTTTTTATTAGTCCCTCGCATTGGACTGCTGCTAACTTGCTCAGAGCATCGGCCTTCTTGTTTTCCTCCCTTGGTATGTGGCTTATCCGAAATTTTTCGAAGCAGTTTCCAAGACTTTTTCTTTGTACTTCTTTGTTTTTTCGCCCGTAGCTTCATATGAGCCCTCGACCTGGCTGGCCACTAACTTTGAATCCAAAAACGCGTGTATTTTCTTGACCTTCATCTCGGTCGTTATTCTCAACCCTACTAGCAGGGCCTCATACTCTGCATCGTTCCATACCCTCCAAGTCTATCAGGATGAGCCCCGCACCAGATCCATGGTCATTAGATGCTTTATGGGTGTACAATTTCCATATGTCTGCTTCGTCTGTGGGAATTATGGCCGACTGTTCCTATTTGCTTTTTGATGACTCTGGAGCTTCATTTTGTTCCGAGAATTCATTCAGACCAGGAGCCCCCTCGCTCGTAGGATCGTCTCCTGCCATTGTGTCTGCTAGGAAATCAGCTAATACTTGGCCCTTTATTGCGTTCCTGGGTGCATACGTTATGCCATAGGCCCCTAGCTCGACCGCCCATTTGGCTACTCAATATTTGGTTTATGGGCATGTCCGTGATGACTTTAATTGTGTGGCCCTGAAAGTATCTCCTCAATCTTCTAGTAGCGTGCACTAATGCTGGAGCTAACTTCTCCATCGGAGCTTAATTCACCTTCGCACCTTGCAGTGATCTACTTATATAATGAATCGACATCTGTCTCCCATTTCTTTCCACCAGTAGCACCGCGCTGATCGCCTCGTTGGCTTCCGATAAATACACCATCATCTCTTCGCCTTTCATGGGGGCTATTAACGTTGGTAGTTCCACTATCAACTTCTTCATTGTCTGGAATGCCTCTTCCGCAGCCCTCGTCCAACGGAAGTCGTTCTTATTAGTACACTTTTTGAGTGTATCTAGACAAGGGATAATTCTTTCGACAGCCTTGAATAGGAATTTGTTTATAGCGGCAAGCTTGCCACTTAGTGTAACACCCCCAAAATATGTGGCAGCGGAATAGTAACCGGGGGCGTTACTTCATAATACAATAGCACAAGATATAAGAGAACGACCTCTAAATTATTCGGTTAAAAGATATCCTCATTGATTTGATTAAAATAAATAAGTTGTAACATTGGTCCTATGAGTTTGCATCGAAAAGTAAAACATAGTTTAATACAACGAGAAAGATAATTTTAATGCAATAGAAAATCCATGAATGATGATCTTGAGAGGTATGGACTCCATGCACATCAACTACTTCAAAGCAGTTAAGCACCTGAGAAATAAATGCTTAAATATGTCAACATAAAGTTGGTGAGTTCATAGGTTTAAGTAAGTAATAAAGTTGGACCGCAAGGTTTTGAAGTAAGTATTGCATGGTATACAATATCCAGGAAAAGTAATTATTGCACGATATACAATATTCAGAAAAGTAACTATTGCATGGTATACAATATCCAGAGAAGTAATTATTGCATGGTATACAATAATCAGAAAAGTAATTATTGCATGGTATACAATATTCAGAACAATAATTATTTCAAAGCTACTTGCGTCCATAAGTAAAAACAAGCAATGTATCTCACCCCGAGATTTGTAAAACAAGTTAAAGCGGGGCTATAAATTCACCTTAAGCAATTCAGTGAATGATGAAATAATCAATGAAACGTAGAATAATAACCGGCGAACAAAATATAATCACGAAACCCCACGACCTAAATGAATTAATGACGCGACTTAATGCAAGATAAAGGTAAAATGATGCACAACTATTTTAGAAAGTCAACATCACCTGCATGTGCTTGTTTCATATTTTAGTTAGTTAAAACGTGATTCCAAAAATTATAGGGTTTTTAATTTAGTTTCGACACTTAAACGGGAAGTTACTATTTTTATCTTGCGAATAAATACTTTACGTCTAATAAAAACTTTATATTTTTAGTAAACTCCTAATGCTTATGAAATATCGCTTTTATAAAGTTTCTAATGCGCCTTAATAATTTATAAGTAATACACTATTATTCGCTAAGGTTTTTATAACTCAACCGGACCCGAAAACGCCCGAAAACACAATTTAATGTTCCAATCTGCAACTACATTAACCCAAAATGTGTGCAGGAAATTTATTACATTTTCCGAAAAATAGTCCAACTTTTACGGGGTATAGCTCATTCGTTATTGACTTTCATGACAAAAGAAATGTTCCTTATTTTAGCGAAAACTTATTCCGGACAAGTTCTCTTTTATACACTTTAGCCGATTCGGACACAAAAAGGGTAAAAAACACACGATTTAGAAACTGCTTAGAATGTACTCGAGACAGTTTTGTCGAAAAGTGTTCCCAAACTTCATTTGACCATAACTTGCTCATTTTAAGCCCGATTTTAGTGTTCTTTATATCAAAATTTCCGTAACGACATCTACTATCATAATATTAAAGTTTTAACATCTCAAAACATTTTTACGTGACCTGTAACGTATGTGCTGTTTGGGACAGCTTATATAATTTCCCGAAACGTGCCAAAATAACAATCCACGACTTCCCCAAAGGCCTAATCTAACCTATCTCCGTTCACTGCTAATTCAAACAACAAATCCAACTCATAACTAACTTAATCCCTTCACCAACAAGATACAACTTTACTAATATCACTAGCTAACATATAAAATCACTAGTTTACTTCCAACAATTTAATAAACACGATATTATTGCAAGAACATAAAGGATACTTTTTAATCACTGAAAACTACTAGTTAAGTTTATAAAAATGATAACACAATCATATGGGTGATGTTTTTTTAAAAGAAAATGTATAAATGAGAATAAGATGATCAAAGAATCAAAACAGTAGATAAGAGATACTCACAAAGATGATGAACACGAAATAAAACACTAGGTTTTAATTATAACCCGAATCTTATAAACCCTAGCTTGTTTTTGTAAACCCTTGCTTAAATCTTGAAATCCAAATCTTGTAATCACCTTAGAACACCTTAGAAATGAACCTTGAATACCCTTCTGTGATAGAAATATCAAGAAAATGGAAGAGAATGAAACCTTATTAAGGTTGTTTTATGCCATGGCCTAGGTAGAGAGAAAAGAGAGGATGAGTTGAGTTTTTAGCTAGTGATAAGTGAGAAGTAAAGTGAGAAGTGTGGATTATATAAGAAAGGTTTAGCTAACTTATAAAATATCTAGTAGACAATAAAACATAATCAATAAGGTGAGTAAGGGGGTATGGGCTTGTGTAAGAAAAGTATAGGATGATGGTGTGTTGGGTGAGTCTTGTAAGAAAGTTAGCAAGGGTGTAAGAAAGAAACTAGCACTAGTTGGTACATTTGTATGAGTTAATTAGGAATGTATATATATTTTGTGTGTGCTACTTAAGGGGGCAGGTTTATATATGATAAACAGGGAGGGAAATATTTATTTTTTTATAAGGTATTAGCCTTAAAATATGTTGACTTATACGGAATTACATTAGATATTGTAAGGCGTGACACGTATGGACTAATAATGTCAAGTTAGGATAGTTATGGTGTCACACGCCTATATAACCCCCTTCATACTTCCATAGAGGGGTGAGGATAATCATTTTGTATTTCATAAAGTGTGTGTGTTTCTCTCTCTAAAAAACACACATATCTTCCCTTTCTCTCTACATTTCTAATAATATGGCTACTTATTTCTTTTATCCTCCCCGACCTCCGGATTGTGTGTTTTAGGAAACTTTCTTCTCTTTTATGTTTCTAGCTCATTTGTACAAATGGTTTGGGGTTTTGTAAAGCTTATTTCAAAAGATCTATGGTTCTTTTTAAGCTTTTTACACAAAATCTTGACCCAAAAATTTTTGTGTTAAAAACCATAAATTTTGTGTTTTTATGATTCTGCTAGTCTTAGATAGGTAAGAAGTATAAGAAAAATCGGATAAAAACGTCAAAAATTGAGTCTTTTGGTGATTTTTTGATTTTGGTCTTCAAACTCCTTTGGGCGAATTATACACTTGGTCAGGCGAACTATACGCAGGCGATTTATATGCATAGGCGATTTATACGTTAGGCGATTTATACGTACGTGGCTAGGCGATTTATACGTACAGGCGATTTATATGTTAGGCGATTTATACGTACGTGGCCAGGCGAATTATACGCACAGGCGATTTATACGCACATGCAATTTATACGCACAGGTGATTTATACGTACGTGGCTAGGCGATTTATACGCACAGGCGAATTATACGCACATGCGATTTATACGCACAGGCGATTTATACGCACATGCGATTTATACGCTTGAGCCTAGGTGATTTATACGCTTTTGCTTGGGTGATTTATACACTTTTGAGATCCGATTTATGCCGAAATTGAAGACGATTTATACCCTAATTTTGCCAAGAACCAAACTTAAACACCTTCCACAAACACCAAAGCAACCACGACACTTAATGCTAAAATGATCGTTAAAGATTCACTAAAACGTCAAAACGGCTATAGATTTGGACTTTAATGTCATGTGATCACGGAGTTAATTTGATATCCCTCATTTGAGATTGAAGTGGGTTTCACGAAGGCGTCTACTTATTTCATCATCGAGACTTCCTTCAACTTTCTACCTCTTTTATTCAAACCCAATCTATCGATCGATGACTTGCTTGAACGTATACAATTTTGATTAAGACTTGGATTATCTAGTTATACCCGATGTAAGGAGTTACATTGTAGTACTCTGATGTGTTTTAAAAGCTTTAAATTTATAAGACTGAAAATACCAGATAATTATATGGAAACGCACGGGTAAAAGTATAACCCACGTATGCAGTATAGTCTTTTTAGG
>BQNB010038935.1:1424-40603 GCA_026074375.1 Tanacetum coccineum | reverse complement strand
CTCGTTCTAACACTTGTTCCATTCCTGTTTTAGAGGCGAACTTGAACAAGAAAGCACCATCATCATTTCTCATCATCTTTTGAAGGCCAAACTTGCCCCACGTGTTTTTAACATAGTTTTGGACAACCGGAAAGGCTACACTTTTACCAACAAAATACCCAACGAGTGAATTAATATACATGTTCTTGACGTTGTCTATAGCAGATTTCGGCAAAACAAAGTCAGAATTTTCCACTCGTTCATCATTAACAAGGGTTCTGAAATTGAGCTTTTTACTAGTCACTGGATTGGGGTTTAGAATACTAGCAAACGAGCCCTTTGGATCTCCAATATCAAATGTATTTGTATCGACAGCCGCGCCCTCAACAACAACCTTTGTACTATCAGCTGTAATAGATTCCATAGACCAGCTAACATCATATTTAGGTGATCTGACCTCACCACACCCATTTGCATCATCATCTAAAACATTAGCATCAGCCACAAGCGAATCCATATGTGTATGCGAGTCCATAGACTGAATACCAGCAAGTGTAGAAGACCAGCCCTCTTCACAACCACCCTCCTCATCGCCTAAACCATTCACATCAGCCACAGGCTTGTCCAACTCCATTCGTGTGCAATTCCCATCCATCTGTTGAAAATTATGGTAACTATCATCATGAACAGAATTACCCACATCTTTCACCCCTACATTCTCCATATCAGTACCTCTAATAGGGGATGCAAAGTCCGTTTCTTCGACTTCCAAGACCATTGCAGAAGGATTCATCGTCACTTTTCTCCGTACCTTATACTTGCCTTCAGTGGTAGGCCTATTACTTCCAATGACAACAGCAAAAGACTTACTACCTGCTAGTATGTTACCAGCACCCTCATTAGTGAACGAAGTCTTTGGTTTCTTTAAAATCGACTTCAATGGTCGACCATCAACAACCGTAACCTTAGCATTAGTATTACTACCCACCCCGTCTTCTCCATTCTCAACAAAACCCACAACCAAAACAAAACAAACACCAACAGATCTTATACGATTAGCGATTAGAAGAAACAAAAACCCTAAAAAATAGGGTTTTAGAAACGCAGCCAACCCCCTTCACTAACCAACATCCATCACGTCCATTATGAACTTACAAACGAAAGAATAATATCTCAGTGAGCGCAGCACCAGGAGGAAATAGCAACAAAGGGACGAAACCCTAAAAAAGAGTATGACGGCACACAAACCCTAAAAAATAGCTAAAACCCTAAATCAATCAGAACTGCAATCTAGAAAAGATATGTTGTTGCAATGAATTCAATGTTAAAACAAATAGACACAAACAAAGATCGAGAATCAGGAATAAAAATACGTTTGAAACCCTAAAGGAAACCAAACGAATTTTTTAAAAAACCTGATCAACGAACCAAGTAAAAGCTGCTATGAAAAAACAATGAGAAACAAGCAAAACAAATCAGTTCAAGATCCAAAAACAGATTAGAAAAGGAATTATAACCGGAATAAAAAAAGAGGGTGGCGGCCGGAAACTACTCTCTATTTTGGGAAATATTGCATACTATTGCATGTGGGATTTTATTACATGGAAACATAGGCCTTTACACAACGATTAAGAAAATATATTTGGATTGTATTGCATGTCAAAAAATCGACGGAAATGGGTATGTTTATGGTGTGGCCAGTCGAAGGAGGAGGAAGAGAGACATATGAGATGAAATTTTCTAAAAGAAATATAATGGAGGTATAAGCCTCCTTTTATAGAAAATTAGTTTGGCATTTTAACACTTTTAGTCCTTGATCTTTCAAAGCTTTATAAAATATAACATAGAAGTGTTTGTTTCGATCCTTAACCGGCGATAGGCTCAGGTTTATAGTTTTGTAAATATTTTTATTTCCGTCATATTTTTCTTGGTTTGAAACATTTAATAAAATGTGCACACTTCAAAATGCGAGTCCGGCTCAAGACAAAGAACAAAATGACGAAGTCCGATGAAAGTATAAATTTTGCGAAATAAAATAATTCAGGGGTGATTTCCGGCGCCCCCTCCCCCTTTTTTCGGCAACATAACCATCAAATCCCCCTCTCTATCTACTCCTTATGGAATTATTCTTTCTGTCCTCTGATTCGTATATGATTTCTTTGATCTCCTATGCGTTTTGTTTTCAGAATAATGATTCTTAAGGCTGCTAGATATGCAATCGGTTTTTAGGGTTATGTTTTATTCCATGAGGGTGGTGTCGATTTGTTTTAGAGTCTCATCTAAATCGTCTCTATACAATAACGAAACCATAACCCTATTTTTAGGGTTTGTCGATCTGATTTATCATTAGGGTTTTGTTGGTGGGTTTGTGTTCCATGATTCAATCGTTTTTGGATCATGATATCAAGTCTTCTAAGGAGGTTGATCTCTTTTTAGGGTTCGATTCTTTTTGGGGGGATCTGATTGGTGTCGGCTATCCTAGGGTTTGTGTTTTTTTAATCACAAATCTTCTTTATGCTCTATATTTTCATGGGTTGGCTTGACATATATGGTGGTTTATGGACGATTTGCTGCGATCGTTTTGGAGAAGCGAGATTAAGAAACCCTAATTTATTAGGGTTTGCTCATTATTTGTTCTTTTGTTTTATGATTTCGCAGCAAGTGATCTGCTGTCCTATGGTTGGATAATCGATAAGGTATTGAAAGCTTCTCCATGGTGGTAGGTTTTCATGTTTTGCTAACCTAGGAACTATTGCGTGGCGTTCAAGATGGCTATTTAGCCGTCTTTTGATGCTGATGGGTACGCAATGATACGGTGATCGTTGAATGGTGCCATTTGATGGCTGGTGGTTCTTGGTGCAACTTGTGTAAAGGGTATGGGGAGAGGTGGAAGTTAAAACCCTAATTTTCTGTTAAGGTGATGATGGCATGTGGTTGTCACGTGTGCTGCGTTGGAGCATACGTGTTGGACTCTAGACGTGGACTTGTCCTACGTTTGTTAGGGCTTCATGTTATAGCTTATGTCGAGTTTTATTGGGTCATGATGTTTTACATAGAATGGCATAAGGTTGGAGGCATGATTTGGTTCGATTACATTGCTCTTGGTAACTCTTCTTGACGTTTGTCATCAAGATGACATTAGTAGTGTTTATCTTGGAAGTTGGAGCTATTATTTGGTCTCGGAATCGATAGTCTCCATTATGGTCTAAGTTGGAAGCACGAGCATCATTCTTATCTTATAGTCTGCTTGTTATTTTATTTTTAACTTAGTTTGGTAGTCATAAGAATGGCTTGTCATTCTTATATTAGGTGTTGCACTATTATGTGCATGATTGTTGCCCATGTAACGGGCTGAGATGTTAGGACTTCACCTACATCCGTTGTACTTCAATGCTTTTTTTGGTGTAATATATTTTACCGGGGTATGAATTCCCTTTTACCCAAAAAAACTAATCAAAATTCAAAAAATCTTTGAGGAAAACCCTTAGTTTCTCTCTCTACAATGGCGATTTTGGCGAATACCCTATTCCCTATCATTTTGATCGCTTAATCTTATTCTTTCTTGATTCGAATTCCATATAATAATCTTGTTTTATCGGTTAATCTGTTGGTTATAATGATTTAACGAGTTTGTTATGTGGTTATTGTTTCATTAAAGTTTTAAGGTTTGATCGTTTTCAGGGTTTCACTATTGTTGGCTGTTTAGGGTTTATATTTCGTTTATTAATTCTTTTTTTTTTGGTAAAGGGTTTCCCCGGTAAAATGTATTACTCCAAAAAGACGTTTAAGTACAAAAGGTGTAGGAGAAATCCTACAACCCACCCCGTTACATAGGCACTACCAAGCCACAAAATAGGCTAATAACCAAACTACTACATAAGAATGACATACCATTCTTATAACTAACAAAACAAACTACTTTCTACCACGACTATTTAGGCGGATATCATACTGATCACAAAAAGCTTGCTCTTGTGTTGTTAAATCATAAACCTGGGTCCTATAGCCGTCATAGCAGTCCAAATCGTCTTCTAAACCATCCATAAAACCTCCACCATGTATACCATCCGGCATGTAAACTTCCTCATCATCATCAGAGTCATCATCATCCAAGCTAGTGAATTTACTAGACGAAGCCTCTTTACTTGCCTTAAACTTCTCCCACAAACTACCTTGAGTTTGAGACTTTTCTTCCTCGTTCACAACCGTTGTGTCATCTTTGATCTCTTTATCCTTACCATCAGCATTCACGGGACAACTCACATTCTGATCTTCATCCAATTCAGATTCCTCCTCCCTAAGATTCGCAAAGGAATTCTGAGTAGGGACAACTTCATCAATATGAACCAGCTTACCATTACCATTATCTTTAGTCGAACCTTTCTTAGGGCCATTAGCTTCTTTAGAATCATCACCTTTACCTTTTCCCGGTTGAGAAACTGGCCTATATTTAAGATTAGGATTGCATTTAGAAAGGTTAATTCCACTTACACGATTAGGACCTGATTTCTTCTTTTTCTTTCGGTTGGACACAGTAGTAAAGCCATCTTCGTTATCAATAGTCGAGCGAGTAGTAGAGGCCGTAGGCGGAGCTTTAGGAGCATTCTCCTTAACACGTTTAGGACATGTATTAGGATCATGCCCAAAACATTTACATTCCACGCAATGAGGTGGCTTCCACTCATATTCCACTCGAATCACTTCCCTTGTATATCCATCATCCTTTTCATTCTCAATAGCCATAATAACTTCCTTTTTGAGAACTGAATCCGCACAGACTTCAATAAGAGCACGGGCAAAACTAATTCTTCCCCATGAATCAACACACATCGAGCTAGTAAACGCATCCAACATAATAGGTTTCCCTATTTGTGTAGCAATCAAACTCAAACCATCCCCCGAATAAGCAAGCACAGGAACATTAAATAACTTCACCCACACCGGAACTTTATTAACCACACCTTTCTTTAAAGATAAGGTGGGCGACCATTTGGAAAGAAGTATAGGTGAGTGACGAATCATCCATGGTCCTTTTTGCAATACTTGTTCCAAACCCTCTTTAGTGGCAAATTTAAACAAGAACACCCCGTCATCAGTTTTCATACGATTTTGTAGCCCAAACTTGCCCCACGTGTTATTAACATAGTTTCTAACAAGCGGAAAAGCAATGTTCTTGCCCAAGAAGTAACCAACAAGGGTATTATCATACTTACTCTTTACCACAGCAGCCACCCTTTTAGTAAGTACACAATCTGAATTTTCCACTCTTGATTTATTAACAAGCTGTCGGAATCTAATCAACTTAGGATCATAATCCAACGAACTTGTATTCACCTTCCCTGGATTCACAGCAGTGTTTAAAGCATCTACAAATGATACGGGTACATTTGGATTTATGTACTCATTCCAAACTAGAATTGATACATATGGATTTATGTGGTCCAATGAGAGTGGAGAGTATCAATGGCAAAAGATATATTTTGGTGATTGTCGATGACTACTCTCGCTATACGTAGGTGTATGTTTCTTCAAACAAAAGATGAGGCTCCAGACATGATCAAGAATTTCATTTTTCAAGCTCAGTTGAACTTCAAGGTGTAAATCCAGAAAGTTCGAACTGACAATGGAACAGAGTTCAAAAATGCAACATTGACGGCTCATTATGAAAAATTAGGCATTATGCAACAATTCTAAATTGCAAGAACGCCTTAACAAAATGGTGTAGTTGAAAGACGCAATTGTACACTTGTAGAGGTTGCTCGCACAATGCTTATCTTCTTCAAATCACCAAAATTCCTTTGGGCCGAAGCTATTTCCACTGCTTGCTTCACACAAAACCGTTCATTAATCAACAAAAGGTACAACAAGACTTAATATGAGCTTCTTCGTGATAGAAAACCGAATGTGGATTACTTTCATGTGTTTGGATCACTTTGTTATCCAACAAATGATCGAGAAGATCTTGGCAAAATGAAACCATAAGCAGACATTGGTATCTTTTTCGGCTACTCGAAATCATCCAAAAGGTTTCGGATCTACAACCTCAGAACACGAAAGATAATGTAAACTATCCACGTCAAGCTTGTTGAACATACAACTATGACTTCTGAACATAACTATTTGGAACCCGAGACAAACCGCTTTAACAATGAAAATTCATCAGCAGACTTTACTTCTATACCGTCAAAAGAAGATTTGGATAATTTGTTCGGTCCAATGTACAAGGAATAATTTGAGAAGAAATCTCCCGAAGTGTCCATCCATTCCGCTGCACAACCAACTCCTAATAATCAAGACACACCTTCCTCATCTTCAATCATCGTTGAAGAAAATGAAGCTCCTCCCTTAATATCCTCTTCTGAAGAACAAATTTCTCCAATCTCACCCGATGAACTGATGAATTAGCTCAAGAAGAATATTCTGCAGACCTTGATGGCAAAACGCTAGTTTCTCCATATCATACTCTAATGTTTGAAGAAGCTTGGTCATCTACAACAATTGAAGAACCATCAACTATGCAAGTACACACTCCCGTTCAACCCTCAACACATACCTGGACAAAAGCTCATCCCTTAGATCAAGTGATTGGTGACCCCTCTAGACCAATGATGACAAGAAGTAGGCTCATTACAGATTCAAAAGTATGCATGTATGCTTTAACTGTGAGTACTATTGAGCCTAAGAACATCAAAGAAGCTATGTCAGATCACAGTTGGATAGAGTCTATGCAAGATGAACTGTAACGATTCCAAAGACTAGATGTATGGGAATTGGTTCCACGGCCCACTGACAGAAATGTAACTGCAGTAAAATGGTTCTGGAAGAATAAATCGAATGCAAAAAATATTGTCATACGAAACAAATATTGTCTTGTAGCTAAAGGTTACAAATAGGAAGAAGGAATCGATTATGAAGAATCATTTGCTCCAGTTGCTCGCCTTGAAGCAGTCAGGATGTTTGTTGCTTACGTTGCTCATAAAAAAATTAAATCTTTCAAATGGACGGCAAGACAGCATTTCTCAATGTGCCATTGAAAGAAGAAGTTTATGTAAGCCAACTCGACGACTTTGTTGATCCAGACTTTCTAGACCATGTCTACAAGTTGAAGAAAGCAATGTACAGTCTCAAGCAAGCTCCAAGAGCATGGTTCGGCAAATTGTCTTTATTCCTAATTGAACATCACTTTACAAAAGGTATTGTTGACCCGACTTTATTCGCGAGACGTCACGGGGAAGACATATTACTTGTTCAAGTATATGTTGATGACATCATTTTTTTGATTTACCAACCCAGATTTTTCAAAATGTTTTGCAAACCTTATGAAAAACAACTTTGAGATGTCAATGATGGGTGAATTAAATTTCTTTCTTAGACTTTAGATTAATCAACCATCCCGTAGAATCTTTATAAGTCAGTCACAATATACTTTAGAGCTTTTAAAGAAACATGGTATGGATGGTTGTGACTCCATCAGTACACCAATGGCTACTACCAGACTGGATGCTGATTTACAAGGCACTCCTACCGATAAAAAAATATCGAAGCTTGATCAGAGGGCTCATGTATCTCACAGTCAGTATACCAAATATTGCCTTTGCCACCTTTGTATGTGCTCGTTATAAGGCACGACCCACGGTCAAACACCTGAATGAGGTTAAGCAGATCTTTCGGTACCTAAGACAGACTTATAACATAGGTATGGTATCCGAAGGATTTAGGCTTTGAAAGATATTGCCTTTTCCACCTTTGTATGTGCTCATTAATGGGGGTTCTTAGGGATTTAGTACACATGAGGTCATACTATGCTTTTTAAGTATCTCTTGAGCATACTTAGTTTGGTTTATAAAGATACCACGTGGGGCTGGTGAATCTATATTCCTAAAAATAATTTTAGCTCCCTCATCACAGACATTTCAAACTTGTTGTGCATTAGTTTTTAAACCTTTTAGAAAGTTTTGGGGTTGTAGACCTAAAAATGATATCATCAACGTAAATTTGCACAAGCAAGATGTCTTCCTCGTGTTTATTTATGAACATAGTTGGATCAATAGAACCTTTGGATAACCTTTAGATAGTAGGAAATTAGAGAGTTCATCATACCATGCTTTTGGAGCTTGCTTGAGTCCATAAAGTGCCTTTTTGAGACGATAGACTTCGTCAGGATGATGTGGATCAACAAATCCTTCTGGCTAGTTGACGTACACTTCTTCCTTTAATGGTCCATTAAGAAATGTTATCTTGGCATCCATTTGGTAGATAGGAAATGATTTGTGTGCAACATACGCAACAAATATCCTAATTGCTTCCAACCGAGCAACAAGGGCAAATGACTCGTCGAAATCAATTCTTTCTTCCTGGCGATATCCTTTAGCTACAAGACAAGCTTTGTTGTGGATTACAGTATTCTCCTCATCACGTTATTTTTCCAGATCCATTTCATGTTGATGACATTTTTGTAGTATGGTATGTCGACTAATTCCCAGACATCTAGTCGTTCAAACTGATGAAGTTCTTCCTGCATCACTTCTATCCACGCATGATCAGCCATGGCTTCCTTGATGTTCTTTGGTTCTGCTCGACTCACGGTGAGTGCGAACATACACATATCGCCATCAATTTCTAGATGTCTTCTTGTTCTAGCTGGTTGTGAGGGATTTCCAATAACTTGTTCCAATGGGTGGTCTCTTATCCAATGGTGTTCAGAAGGGTGTCTATGGTAGAAAGTATGCATGTTTGACAGATCAACATGGCGAGAGGATGACTCCCCCATTTCGTTTACTGATGTATTAATTTTTTTTATAAATTCGTCTTCGTCAACCATTGCATTTTATGATCAATGTTCTCAGTAGCCTTGAAAGTTGGTTCTTGAGTTGTAGGTTCAGGTGTTGTTTAAATATCCAATTGAGTTATATCTGCAGCAACGATTGTTAAAGTAGATGGAGTTGTATTCGCTTGTTGACGTTTATCGGATGCATTAGCAGTAGGGACAACGGAATACTTTGACACAACTGGAGTAGCTCCATTGAAATATTCATCGAACATCGAACTGAATAGTATATCCAACTCATTAAAGGACGTTGTTATTGTTTCATCTGCTAGTGGAACATTTTCTTGACTTTAGGGATCGGGACTTAAACTGCAATGTTCAAGTGTCGTTGTCTGACATTGTGGTGTGGGGTCAGAGCTATCGTGATTTGATGTTATTTGAGGCAATTCATCAAAATTAACATGAATGGACTCGACTATCAATCTTGTCCTCTTGTTGTAAACTCTGTAACCTTTTGACTGAGTAGAATACCCCACAAAAATACATGCATCACCTTTTTCTTTCATCTTGTCAAGATTCTCACCATCTCTGACAATGTAATATAAGGAGCCAAAAATGTGAAAGAATTTGACAGTAGGTTTTCTTCAATTGATTATGTGGTATGGTGTTTTCTCATGTCGAGGGATTACGAGTGAATGGTTTTGAGTAAAGCATGCAGTTGCAGTTGCAGTTGCTTCAGCCCAGAAGAATAGCGGAATTTTAGCGGCGCTTAGCATTATTCGAGCAGCCTCAACAAGAGCACGGTTTTGTCTTTCAACAACGTCGTTCTGTTCAGGTGTTTGAGCAGTGGACGTTTGGTGTTCCAATCCTCTAAGGGATGAAAATTTGAAGTAGAAAACTCCATTATCATCACTCATAATCTTCTCAAAAATTAGAAAACCCTAGTTCTCTCTAATGGCGACGAGATCACTTTCCCATACTCAAATTTGATTGTTCAATCTTTTCTTCTTTTGATCCGAATTCCTTATAATACTCTTGTTTATCGATTAATCTTTTGATTCTAATGAGTTAACAAGTTTCTTATTAGGATGATGTTTCTTTAAAGATTTGACTGCGATTTTCTTTTAAGGTTTTGTGCTTTTTCGCTGTTTAGGGTTCATAATCAATACCTAATCGTCTTTTAATATGGAAGTCGGTTAGAGATCTTGGTGCTTATAATCGTGCCTTTATTTTAAAGGTTTTCGTTTGAGATAGACGTGGGTCTCATTGTTGCTTTTGTCGTTCTTTTTGTTTTCTTCGCTTAGGGTTTTTTAGGGTTTTTGTTTTCTTGTCGACTGTTTATGATTAAGGTGGGATCGATTGATTTGGATGCTTTGAAGTCAAGAATGTCGCAATTGAAAGGTAATGAATCATGTAATGAGCATAATTTAAATTCAAGTATGAGTGATGCTGCCAAGATTGATGGTACCTATGTAAGAAGACCGATTAGAGTTTCTTCAAACCCTAGTGCGTTTGGAGTGGAGTCCATATTTGCTGGTATCGCAGAAGGGGATCAAGTAAGGGTTTTAGTTGTGGCTGGTAGATCCACTAATGTGGTACGTACTCCTGCTACTATCTTTTGGAGTAATACAAATGCTAGAGCAGGCGAGGGCTTTCTAAACCCTAATCTGACGTATGGTCCAAATTCAAGCCCTAGCATGGAGTCGTCTTTTGCTGGTTTCATGGAGGTTCCTATGATACCTAAGGTCTCGACCTTGGAGCATGATAGCGTGGCTGATTATGATAGTATTTGGATTTTCGTCTAAGGATCCAAGTAAGGATGATATGTTGTTTTCATTAAATCTTGAAGAACCAATAGTTCAAGCTGCCTCCATAGGTGAGAAATCGAATTCTTATGCTAGGGTGACTAGTCTCAAGCAGCCCATTTCATCTAAAGGTGAGGCATCAAACTTTCAATTTGTTAAGGTTGATAAGGTGTTCGATGGTGTTGATATTTCTATGCATCGCCGAGTGGTGAAAAATGTTAGCTCTGGATTTGAAAATACCTTGTACGGCTATTTTATTGGAAAACGCATTGCTTTCCCGATTATGGAATACTTTGTTAAGAATAACTAGGCAAAGTTCAGTTTAAAACGAATTATGATGAACGGTAAGGGTTTTTTCTTTTTTAAGTTTGACTCCCACGTTGGTTTAGAAAATGTACTAGAGGAAGGTCCGTGGATGATTCAAAACAATCCAATCATTTTTTTAAAATAGGCTATGAACACTAGTTTACTTAAGGAAGAATTGAATCGTGTTCTAATATGGGTCAAATTCCATGATGTTTCGTTGGAGGTCTTTGACGATGAGGGTATTAGTATTATTGGGTCCTTTATAGGCAAACCGATAATGCTTGATGCATACACTAGTTCAATGTGTAAGGAATCATGGGGTCGTAGTAGCTTCGCTTGATGCCTAATTGAGGTAAGCTTGGATGAACCGTTGAAAGAATTAATTACCATAGGCATTCCACAGCTTGAAGGATAAGCTTTCTTAAAAGAGATGATTCATGTCGAGTACAAATGGAAACCACCAAGGCGTGTTAAATGTAAGATTTTTGGGCATTGCCTTGATTCTTGTCCTCGCAATGTAGAGGCTACTAAAAAGTAGTCAATGAAGATGATGCCTTTCAGCAGGTTACGAGGAAGAAGAAAAAACCACAAAATGTGGCTAATTCTCGGCAGACGCAAGGTTGGAGAGGCGGTTTTTTCAAACAGGTAAGAAATTTGAATACATTCCTAAGTCAAGTGGGACGAATAGCAAAGCTACTAATAACCCGCCTACTCAAGCTTCTAGTGGGAATGTAACTAAACCTGCAAATTCGTAAACAGAATCAGGTGGTAATGGTAAACCTCATAATGTAGTTGGTAATATCTCTTCTACTCATATTCCTACTTCAAATCCGTTTGACACCTTGGCTCAAGCTCTTGATGAAGGCACTAGTAGTAAGGATCAGAATGATGGACAAGTAGAGGATGAAAGTGAGGATTACGTAGAAAAATATTTATGATGAATCTGCCAATCTTCTAGGAACCAAAACAGGAGCAAGCATTCCTGCTATTGAGGTTTCTGATGTTTAGTGTAGCCTCATGGAATATTAGGGGCTTGAACCATCCCCCTAAACAAAAAGAGGTTCGACAGGTTGTCAATGAAAACAATCTTAGTGTGTGTGCAATATTGGAATCTCATGTGGATGTATCGATTATTTATGATACTTGCCGTAAGGTATGTAGAAGTCGAAAATGGACCTCAAATGGCAATCTTTGTGATAAAGGTTCCCGGATTATTCTTGGTTGGAATGATGATATAGTTGATGTAATGATTTTGTCTCAAACTAACCAAGTGATGCATGTTTAGGTGATTGTGAGGACGGATAAGCAAGTCTTATTTTGTTCTTTTGTGTATGCAGATAATTACTATGTTAATAGGAGAGCTCTATGGACCTGTTTAGAATCCCATGCTGTTTTAATGCGAAATAGTCCATGGGTATTGCTGGGTGACTTCAATGCTGCTCTAAATCTTGAAGATCATTCCTGTGGAGGGTATGAGCCCAACGCTGCTATGCGTGAATTTAAGGAGTGTGTTAATTGTATGGAAGTTATGGATATTAACAGTACGGGGCGGCATTGTACTTAGAATCAGAAGCCAAAAGGTTCTAATGGAGTTTTAAAGAAAATTGATAGAATTACGAGATATTTAAAATTCAATGACGAGTTCCCGGGATCTTTTGCTATATTCCAGCCTTGCCGTATCTCAGACCAGTCTTCATGTGTGTTACATATTCCCAAGGTGACAAGAGCTAAACCTAAACCGTTCAAGTTCTTTAATTTCCTTGTTCATAAAGAGAGGTTCCATTCGATTGTTGAAGTGGGATGGAATCTAAATGTCGAAGGTTTCACTATGTATCTGGTTGTTAAGAGATTAAAGGGGATGAAATCGCCCCTTAGGAATCTTCTTCATGATCAAGGTAATTTACATGATCGTGTTAATAAACTTCATATTGAGCTTGATGAAGTCCAAAAAGCGTTGGATAGGGAACCTACTTCAACAACTCTACAGGAAGATCATGCCCATTACTTGGTAGCTATTAAGTAGGCTACAAGTGATGAAGAAAGATTTCTTAGACAAAAATCAAAAGTGGACTAGCTTGAAGCTGGTGATTCTAATACAGCTTATTTCACAAAGTTGTTAAGAGTAAATGTGCTCGAAATCGTATTGAGATGGTGAGGGATGCGTCTAATGTCCTCCATGAAGGCAATGAGGTTCCGGAAGCGTTTGTTGCACACTATAAATCTTTCCTAGGAGCCGCGGGTCAAACACTGTGTCCTTAATGTGGAGAATCTATTTTCTAATGTGCTTGATATCCATAAAGCTGAATTTATGGTTCGAGATATTACGGATGGAGAGATAAAGGATGCTTTATTCTCTATAAGGGATGATAGGGCCCTAGAACCGGATGGTTTTACTTCTGCCTTCTTCAAGAAGGCGTGGGATGTGGTGGGTGGTGAAATTACTCTATCTATTCGGGATTTCTTTACAAATGATAAGCTTATTAAAGAGCTTAATCTTACTATTATATCCCTTATCCCTAAAGTTACTACTCCTGCTCGTATTAATAACTATCGTCCAATTTCTTGCTATAACGTTTTTGGGTAAAGGGTTACCCCGGTAAATATATTAACCAAAAATCAGTTAAGTACAAAATGAAATGTGGCTGAAGTACCACATTAACCTCAAGCTACAAGAAGCTTGATAAACAAGTGTTTATGACATACCATAAACACAAATAAAGCCTAGTAAAATATACAAACTAAGCTAGACAGGAACCACGATGAGAACATAAAATCCAGCGAGCATCCCACGAACCAGCAGCAACACAACAAGAGCAAATAAGATCCAAATGAGTCTGCCTCCTTAAAACACCTTTCCAAAGAAAACCCAATGGGAAAAACCTTAGACAAGGAAAAAATAGTACAACCCTCACCTGGAACTCCCATCATGAACAACACAATAGCTTGGGATCTTCCATTGATCAAGCAGCATACGAGACCGGGTAGACATCTTCTTGAACTTAAAAGTAACCAACTTCAACCGCACCATAGATAGAATAACTTGTATAATCTGGAGATGAAGTCTTCTTCTTGAACAATCTTCCTTTCCTTTCCTGCCAAATGTAATATGAAGTAGCAGCCACCATTATCCTAGAGAGGATACTGACAACCATTTTGCCCTTGGATATAGGAGTAATGAAAGCAATAACATCAGTAAACCAAGGAGATATAGAGTCCATGTCACACAGAACATGAACCTTAGACCACACCTGCGAAGAGAAAGAACACTCAAAGAACAAGTGATCATGATAATCAGGAACCAGATCACACAAGGGGCATCTAAGCAGGTTTAAGTGAATACTAGGACCGACATCCCATTGCCGCAGCCTATCTTGTGTCTTCAACTTCTGCTGAATAACAAGCCACATATGAATAGCATGCTGTGGGATACAATGAGGAAACCATACAACATGATACCAATCAACAACATTGGCCCGCATCCTAATGGTATCCCAAACACAAGTAACAAAGAAAGGCCTAAACTCTCCTTTCACATCACGCCACACAACAACATCCTCCCTATCCTGCTAAAGTAACGGAACCTGAATTTGAGAAAGGACCAGAAATCTAGTAAACCAGTCTTGAGGCCATCGCCAATTACCATCGATAATTACATCAGATAACGAATCATTAATGGATAAATCATCCCAAATAATATCCCTATTCGAAAGCATATTCTTAAGAGGGCACTCTTCCGCCCACTTATCAAACCAAACCGAAGTGGATTTACCATTGTATACCTTATGCCAGATAAAAGGACCAATATACGGGTGAATTTGAAGCAACTTTCGCCACCCTCAACTAACATCACCTAAACATGGGACATCCCAAAAGTTTCTATCATTAAGTTTGTAGGAGTGAACCCATTTAAACCATAAAGATTCTTTATGGGTCAAAATACACTAGATGTGAGTTGCCATTAGAGCTATATTAAAATCATCAATACACCAAATATCAAGCCCACCCTCATTTTTAGGCTTACAAACCGAGTTCCAAGCCACTTTAGCCTTCCCTTTTTTCATTTCCCCTTGACACCATAGAAATCCAAGCATAAGTTGATTAAGGTCATGAATAATACGAACGGGAAGGATAAACATAGAAGCCCAATAAATATGCATTGAGGACAAAACAGATCGAATCAGTTGGACCCTACCAGCCAAGGAAAGGAACTTGTTTCGCCAGTCATTTACTCTATCTTCCAACTTTTCCACTAGAACCTTACAATCATGATATAATAGTCTAGAAGAAATAAGTGGGACTCCAAGATACCTAACTGGTAACGTACCTTCAGCAAATGGCATAGAACTAATAATAGCAGCTTTAATCGCATTTGGAACATTACAAAAGAAAGTTGTACTCTTAGGAATACTCAGAACTAAACCAGAGACATTCTTGAACTCTTCTAAAGCTTCCATAAAGACAGAAACAGAAGAAGGGTGGCCTCTTGCAAATAGAAACAAATCATCAGCAAAACATAGGTTTAATGATCCTCTGACGATCACATAAATGATGATACCAGAAAGCATCAGAATTACGAACCTACGCTGCAAAATCAAAGTAAGCACTTCCATAACCAAAATAAATAGATACGGCGATAAAGGGTCACCTTGACGCAACCCCCTTTTTCCATTAAACCTTCCATGGAGATTACCATTTACACAAACAGAAAAAGAGGCTCCCGTCACACAAGCCATAATCCATTGTACCATAGTAGTGTGAAATCCGAAACCCATGAGGATAGTCTTAAGGAAGGACCAATCAACAATGTCGTATGCCTTCTGAATGTCAACTTTAAAGGCACACCTAGGCGGACCATGCTTTCAATGATAATTACGCATAAGTTCTTGAGTAAGCAAAATATTATCAGAAATCCTTCGCCGCGTGACAAAAGCAGACTGATTAATACTGACAAGATCACCTAAATACTCTTTTAAGCGATTAGCAATTATCTTGCTAATACATTTATAAAGCACATTACAACAAGAAATGGGTCGGTAATCATTAATACGAGCAGGAGTAGTCACCTTAGGGATAAGGGATATAATAGTATGATTAAGTTCTTTGAGGAGCTTACCATTTGCAAAGAAATCCCGAATAGCACAAGTGATATCCGTACCCACCACATCCCAAGCCTTCTTGAAAAACACAGCAGTAAAACCATCCAGTCCAGAGGCTTTATCATCCCTCATTGAGAACATAGCATTCTTGATTTCCGAATCCATGACCCCCCGGACCATATTATCAGCTTTAGAAGTATCAAGAACACGCTCATACAAATCATGATCATCAAGAAGAGAAACATTACCTGCTGAACCAAGGAAGGATTCATAGTGCTTTACAAACGCATCCGCAACATCGTTCCCTTCATAGAAAATATTAGAAGCATCCCTAACCATTTCTATGCGACTTCTAGCACACTTACTCTTAACAACTTTATGAAAATATGCTCTATGAAAATATTTCTTGCTATAATGTATTATATAAATGCATTAGTAAAATTATAGCTAATCGGATCAAGGGTTGTTTGGGGGATCTGGTTAGTATCAATCAGTCAGCATTTATTCCAAGACGAAGGATTTCTGATAACATATTACTTACGCAAGAGCTTATGCGTAATTACCACAGAAAAATAGGTCCTCCAAGATGTGCATTTAAAGTTGACATTCAAAAGGCCTATGATACCGTGGACTGGCAGTTCCTTAAGACCATTTTGGTGGGTTTTGGCTTTCATCCAAAAATGTTCAAATGGATTATGGTTTGTGTTACGGGTTCTTCTTTCTCTATATGTGTTAATGGTAATATTCATGGATGGTTTGAGGGTAAGAGGGGTCTCAGACAAGGTGATCCCTTATCTCCTTACCTTTTTACCTTAGTTATGGAAGTTATAACTTTGATCTTACAGCGTAAACTACAAAATTTGGATGAGTTTCAGTATCATAATTTGTGTGATAAGCAGAAAATTATTAACTTATGTTTTGCTGATGACTTATTCTTGTTTGCTAGAGGGCACCCTCATTCGGTCTCTGTTATTATGGATGCCCTTGAGGAATTTAAAAATGTTTCAGGTCTTGTTCCAAGTATCCTTAAAAGCACTGCCTTCTTTTGCAATGTGCCTAATGCTATTAAAGTAGCCATTCTTAGTTCAACGCCATTTACTGAAGGTGTTCTCCCGGTCAGGTATCTCGGAGTCCCTCTCATATCCTCTAGACTTTGTATAGAGATTGTAAGGTGCTTGTAGAAAGGCTTGAGAGTAGGATAAATGATTGAAGAAACATGTTCTTATCCTTTGTTGGTCATCTTCAATTGGTTAGATCTATTTTATCATCCATGCATATAAATTAGGCTTTAGTGTTTATCCTCCCCTCTCGTATCATTTATGACCTTGAGCAGCTCATGTGTTGTTTTTTGTGGAGTTGAGGTGAGATGAAAAAAGGTAAAGCTAAGGTTGCTTGGGATTCGGTATGTAAGCCTAAAACTGAGGGTGGCCATGGTATTCGTAGAATTGAAGATTCTAATTTTTCATTAATGGCTACGCATATTTGGTTTATTTTAACTCGTAAAGAATCTTTATGGGTTAAGTGGATTCATTCCTATAAGCTCAAGGGTAGGAGTTTCTTGGATGTCTTATGTTTGGAGATGTTAGTTGGGGATGGCGTAAACTCCTTCAAATCAGATCTAGTATACGTCCGTTTATTTGGCATCGTCTTCATAATGGTATGTCTACATTTGCTTGGTTTGATAAGTGGGATGATTTATGCCCACTTAAGAATAATCTATCAAATAGGGATATTATTCGAGCTGGTTTTTCCTTATCAAACTCGGTGAGCTCATTAATATCATATGGTAGTTGGAGGTGGCCTTTGGAGTGGGAAGCTCGGTTTCCTGATCTTGCTAATATTTAGGTTCATGTTCTTCATAATGACCGTGAGGATGTTATTATGTGGCGTGATAGAAGAGGTGTGTTTAGACCTTTTTCGGTGGCATGTGTTTGGGATTCAATTAGATTACGAGCTGACGTGGTTAATTGGTATATAATGTTTTTTGGTTTTCTCATTGCATTCCTAGACATGCTATTCACATGTGGCTTACTGTTAACCAAAAGTTAAAGACTCAAGATAGGCTACGGCAATGTGATGTTAGTCCTCCTATCAACTTAAACCTGCTTAGATGCCCCTTGTGTAATTTAGTCCAGGATTCTCACCCTCATCTGTTCTTTGAATGTTTATTTTCTGCTTAGGTTGGTCTCAGGTTTGGGTTTTATGTGATTTGAATGCCATCCCTCCTCGGATGGAAGATAGCATTGCATTCCTTATTCCTCTTTTAAAGGGAAGGTCCATTTTTAGTATCATTGCTCGTATTGTTTTGGCTGCTACTACATACTATTTATGGATCGAACAGAATTCAAGGCTGTTCAAGAAGAAGATTTCTATTACGGAGCAAGTTGTTCAAGTTATTTGTTCGATTGTGCGTTTGAAGCTTGTCACTTTTAAGTTCAAGAAGGTGTCTAACTGATCTCGTATGCTTCTGGATTGGTGAAAGGTTCCAACTTTATGAATTGTACATGAAGGGAGTGTCGGGTGAGGGTTGTACTCTTTTTTCCTATCTGGGGTTTTTCTTATGGGGTTTTTCTCAGAAAGGTTTTTGAAGGAGGCGGGATCACTTGGATCTCTTGCTCCCTTTGTGTTGTTGCTGGTGTAGCGGGATGCTCGCTTGGTTTCAAGATTCTTTCTTGTTAGAGTTTGCCAATTTGGCTCTTATTCCTAGTCATGAGTAATTTGTAGCTAGGTTATCTTTGTGTGTTTATGGCCTGTCATGAACACTAGTTTAACAAGCTGTATAACTTGAGGTGAATGTGGTAATTCAGCCACATTCCTTTGTACTTTAAACATTTTGTAAGTAATACAATTTACCGGTGTAACCCTTTACCCCAAAAAAGTATTCATTAAGAGTTTTATTCAAAAATTATGTGCCTTTGTTAGTTCTCACTGTTCTTACTTGAGCATGAAGTCTTCTTTGAATCAGTCTGAGGAAATCGATGAGAACCTCTGGTGTTTCGTCTTTAGATCTTAAGAAGTGAGTCCATGTATATCTAGAGTAGTCATCAACAATCACAAGAACATATTTCTTTCTATTAATACTTTCTACCCTCATGGGACCACATAAATATATCTATAAAAGATGTAACCAACCTTTTGAGCTTGGGGTTGTTTTCGTCTTGAAAGACTTACGCTTAGCTTTTCCTAACTCACAAGAAGAACAAAGATGATCTTTGAAAAATTTTACTTTCGGAAGGCCATTCACAATATCATTCTTTGAAAGCAAGTTGATGGTGTCGAAGTTCAAATGTGAGAGACGGTGATGCCATAACCATGCTTGAGATGATAAAGCTTTAGCCATTAAGCAAATTAGATTAGGAGAATTTGTCGCTTGAAGGGTGATTGAGTAAAGATCTGTTCCACGAGAGCCTGTGAGAAGATCGTTGCCCTTTAAATCACGAACATAACATGTAGATTTTCAAAAAGCAACTTCCAAATCCGCATCACAAAATTAACCGACAGAGAATAAATTGTGATTCAGCCCTTCGACGTAATAAACCCTTTTGATAGTGACATTTACTTGAACCAGATCTCCATATCCAAGAATCAATGCAAACTGATCATTTCTAAACCGCACCCTACCTAGAAATTTCTCCACAAAGTTAAAGCTTAACATTTCCCGTCAGGTGCTTTGAGCACCCAGAGTTTACGATGAACAAAATACTTTTGACGAGTTGCAAAAGAATTAGAAGACAATGGAGTGTTGGACAAAGTGGATCCCCTAATAGTCTTGGGTTCCAAATTATTAGTTGTTCTATATTCAATTCCTAGAGGCATACTAACATTTTGTTTAACATTTCTTGGACTTAGGTTCTCATTTATATCCTGGTGGGGTAAGCTTAGTGTACCACCAACTACATGTCTTACTAACATGCTCATATAGCTTTCTAAATGTATTTCTAGGTTTCTGGATAGTGGATTCTGTAGCAACGGTTTTCCTATGGGATGTTGTAACAGATTGGTTCACTGTTTTCTTGGGTTCTCAAGCACTAATAGGCACAACAATGGGCTTCTTGGTTCTAGAATTCACGCCATTAATATAATTAAGAACACATAAATCATGATTTTCATTCAACACACATTTGCCACAAGTCACACATACAAAATTAACATTCGAGGCCTTAGCATTCAAACTATCATTACACGCTATTACATACATTTTATTATTAGAAAACTTAAAATTCCTACGGTGGTCTTCTACTTCCTTTGTCCTCACTTGACTATTGTTATGCATGACCCTATCTTCTAGTTGAGTGCTCTTAAGCTATGGTCTGCTAATGCTAGTAGTACGAATTACTCCTATAGACAAAGACACGCGTTTGTTAGTTTTCCTAATGTCCTGAGGTAACTGTGGTGTTCTAGTTTGATTAATCCTAGTGTTCATTTTTATACTCCTGGTGCAAACACATTTGTGTTTTTTTTTAACTTGATTCACATTTTAGGCAAAATCTAAGGAGTGACTGGTTTTCAAAAATCCTTTGTCATAGTAGTTCTGGTAACCGACCTTGACTTTGAAAAATCTTTATTTTCAAGAGAATCTGAAAAAGGAGTCGGTTTACCTAAAAATGTTGGTTTTTTAAATTTAAAAGCATTCGGTTGTCGAGTAACCGATGGTTTTATAAAATTAGTATCCACAAGCTTTCCTTTCAACTTTGTAATGACTTGCTTTAACTCCCTGATTGCAACGTTTTTGTCTTGAAGTTGAGGTTTCAATTCGTTTATTTTAAAAAAATTAGAAAATTCAGGAGCATCCTGATTTTTACATGGTTTGTTATTCTGAAAACTCTCGTTTCTATGTTGCAAAGACAATTCAAGAGAAATACAATGTTTCTCTAGTTCAGCAAACCTTTTAGACAATTCATGAAACGAATTGTTTTCGACATTTTCAGTTTTCTTTGAAAGCTCTTCTTCAAGACGTTCACATTTCTTTATTATATCCAAATAATCACATGTCATATCAGAACTACATTCATGTGATCA
This sequence comes from Tanacetum coccineum, assembly GCA_026074375.1. Lineage (NCBI taxonomy): Eukaryota > Viridiplantae > Streptophyta > Magnoliopsida > Asterales > Asteraceae > Tanacetum > Tanacetum coccineum. The sequence goes on along the minus strand of BQNB010038935.1, from coordinate 19,631 downwards.
GCATAGTAATATTCCCTAGAAAGTAGATCAATTTCGTTTAAAAACTATGTTTGTTGAGTCTCTAGTTGAGATTGAAGAGATTCAACTTCATTTTCAAGAGATTTAAATATTTCAAATCTTCAACCATTTCTTCTTTCAAAGTTTGATAAAATTCGACTACATCAGTTGTAAGATATTTAGCGGTTGGGTTTAGTTTTTGTTCGATGACAATTTTCATGTCTGAACTAACAGGAATGAGCCAGCGTTTGTCATTTATGAGTTCGAAACAACGTGTAAGGCCATTATGAAAAAACTGAACATCATGTTTGATATACTCGAATTTTGCACTACTTTTACATTTTTGAGACCACTAAAGGGTTTCATCCATCCATTTTTCTAACAAAATCGTTTCTTTTTTAAAAACCTCTTTGAAGTATACATTCTTTTCAGGTGTATAACTCTTTCCTAAATCGTTTGAAAAATAATTTTGTTCAGCTGACTTTTCACGTTGAGGAACAAACAATTCGTAATGCTTATTGAAGTTTTCATAATCAAAAGGTCTGATTAAATCATTTAATTTTGATCAACTTTTGTGGGCAAGGTGAATCGTTTCGTCAGAATCAGGAGCTAACATTAAGGCAAGGTTATCATTATAGCATCCTATATCATACAGACGTGGATTCACACTTTGGGCTTTCTTGAGGTACTAAGGTTTGACAAAACTTGTTTTACAATTTTGATTAAGCATATTCATCGTTTGAACTGACTGGCCAGTTTTATAAACAATGTCATTCAAAACTTTGACCTTTTTGATTTCTTTATCTTCATGAGTTTTGAAAAAAAAATCATGTTTCTCTTTTTGAAATGAAATTGTGGAAATTGTTCTTTGATGTGCAGAAAGCTCACTTTTCATTTCTGAAAGCTGTTTATTCAAACTGAGTATTTTTCAGTATATTCACTAAAAGGATTTTTAGATTTGACTTTTTATTCTTCAAGTAAACCATAAGCTATTGCACATTTATGTCTAGCATTTTCCACAAAATCAGAATCTTGGTAACTCTTAAGCTTATTATTTAAGAACGTGTTTGCTTCTCATAAAGATTTGTTTGATGATTCTAAAGATTTATTGTTTTGTTTGCTTCCATTAATTTCAATTTTCATTTGTTCAATTAAATAAGCAAGCAATTCACGTTCTTTTTGAAACAATTAATCACCCGAGTCAGCCTTTTCTCCATTATTACTCATATCCGATGAATCAGGAGTGATATGATTACCACCTTGTTCCATCAAATAAGTGGCATTAACAGATTCGGGTTGCTCAGGATGATGTATCTCATTGGCAAATACATTATAGTCATCATCACTGTTATGTACCTTTTGCAATGGCTCAGTATCAAAGATGGGTCCAGAATTGTCAGCAGCATCCGAAATGACCTCTTGAATATTTGCCATATACATGTAATGTGCTTCTAATTCCTGATCTTTAGGTTCATCATCTGTGTCATCCCTCCAATCAGCTTGTTTTGCACTCAATTGAATCCTAGCTTCCTCTTGCTTACACATTAGCATCTTTTCCTTATGATAAGCTGAATCTCATGCCCGTTTTGGTTTCTTACATTCCCTTGATACATGCCAAAATTCCTTGCAGTTGTAACACTGAATCCTATTCTGCTGCACTATGTGAGTACCTACATTTTTCCTAGCCCCAGCAACCCTTTGATTATCATACTACCTATTATGAAGACACAATAGAAACCTATCTATTTTCTAACACGACTTTTAAGTCGGATATCAATCTGATTACAAAAAGGCATCTAGTTTCCCAGGTAGATCATAAATCTGAGCCTCATATCTGTTAAAAAAATCATCTTCAAGCTGGAAACCTCTACCTAATGAGGACATATAGCCATCCGGTTCAAGAACCTCATCCTCGTCCGACTCACTAGGCTCACCAAAATCAAAACCCATAGGAAATGAATTAGGGACACTAGAAGAGGCCTCATTCGTCTCCTTTGGAATAGAAATCTTATTAGTACAAGATTTATCAAGACTAGCCGTGGCATGCTCTTCATCATCTCCCTCTTCCACTACCTTCGTTAAAACATCAAAAGAATTTGATATAGTAGTAGTGGTACCAGAGTTGACACGAGTAGTTAAAGGCTTGCTAGCTGAAGTAGAGCCCTCCTCCTTGTGGTCTTTAGGTTGCGTACAATTAACAACCCCTTTGTCACCTTTCTTCGTTGCATCTTTATTGATAGACATTGAGATTAAAGCCATGAGTTTGTTAATTTCCTTCTCCTTTTAAGATGCTTCATCATCAGCAACTACTTCGGATTCTAGATCATAAATGGGCGAAGGAGGATTGACAATTGCTTTTCCTTTGTTTCTGGTAGCAGCCTGTGAGCGGGTTGATGAACTTTGAGTGTAGTGGGTGGGATTGGGTTGAGGGTAGTAAACTGGTAGTTGTTGAGCAACAAGTGCAAGTGGATTAGCAGTACATGCTAGTCTTTCAGCTCTTATCTCATTGACTTCATTCTGGTGTTGCTTCAGGATGTCATAAAGTTTGTAATATGAGACAATCTTCAATTCTTCTCTCTGCTTAAAAAGTGTCACAGACCTTTGCCATTCTGGTTTAACTTGAAGTAAGAACTGAACATTCACTTGATGATTGGTGACTTCATATTGATTTCTAACAAGTTCATTCATCATCATGTAGAACCTTGAGTAATACGAGTCAAGTGATTCACCAACTCGTGATGTGAACTTCCCAAATTCCTAGTATAAATCAGTTTCAAGATATTGTACATTGATTGACTCACCTTGTTTCAACCTTTCAATTGCTTTCCACATTTCCATTGCATTTGGACAAGCATCAACTATAGAGTAGATATCATTATCAATCCCCGTAAGAATGATTTGAACAGCTTCAGCTTCAGTAGTAATCCATTTCTTAATATCCTCTAAAACAGTTGCATATGTCTCCATTACCTCTTCCCTTGGTTGTTGTCGAGTACCATCATTACCAGGTGTAGCAGGTGTATCATCAGGAACTCTATACTTGTATTTGTATGATGGATTCATAAGACATAAGTTGATAAGCTCATGGTTTAGTTTGGTGTCAATGTATATTTTGATTCAGGATTTCCACTGAACGTAATACCAGGTGCTAACATTGGAGGACGATCTTCACCACTAGCTTCCATGATGGCATTGTGAAGAGCACTAGATATTTGAGTTTGCAAATTGTTGTTGGTAATAGACATTGTGATGTTGTTGTGAATCGATATTGGATCTTTAGTAGATGTTATGATGTAATTGTGGTTTGTTAACGTTCTTGAATGATTAAAGGACTAACGGTGTTATAGCTTTGAAGTTTAAGAGACAAACGGTTGTTAAGTAATCACGTAAGGACTTATGATGGAATGAATTGACGATTGAAGGACTAACGGTTGATGAAATTCTTGTTAAGGAGAAACAGTGTAATGAGTTAAGCTTTGAGGGACCAGTTATGTAACATTGAATTAGTGCTTGCAAAAAAAACTTTTATCCGCCAAACCACCTCTTGAAACTTCTTTAAGAAAAATTGTGGGATAATTGAATCAAAATGCTTCAATAACTACGATCAAATCGCGTTATGAAACCTTGTCAAATCGCTGGACCTGTTGAACTCAAACTGCGTGAGTATAAGACTCAAACCGCGGACATAGCTAATCAAACCGCATGATAAACCTGTTGTCAAATCGCCTGGTGTTGGATTCAAGCCATTGTGATCAAACCGCTGAGTTACATGATCAAATCGCTATAGTTACTGCTCAAATCACAGAGGTCAATATACGTAAACCTAGAGATAAAATCGTTGAGTTACGTGATCAAACCGCTTCTTTTCCTGTCAAACGGCTAAGTTCAAACCGCTGACCTAATGCTCAAATCGCTTAAAACTTTACTCAATCGCGTCAAGTCTGAACAAATTGCGGGAATTCGAGTGTCAAACCGTTACGTTTAAGAGTCAAACCATGATACTCAATTGTCAAACCGCGGTAGTCAATATCAAACCGCTGTATGCAAGTTCGAATAAGCCCATAATAAAATCACTAAATAAGCTGGTTTTTAACACAAATAAACCACGAAAACTAAACCTATTAAGATAAGTAACGTTTTGCATAAGAAAGTACGTATTTTTAGTGTTTTTCGAGTTGTTTTAAAGAAAAAATAAGCCGAATACAAAAAAGCTATAACTAGAGTCCTAATAAGCTCTTAATAAGATGAAACCCCACAAAAAGCTATCACAATCTACCCCTTGGCGACTGATACCACATGTTTTCCCACCTTAACCCATAACACAACCTAAATCTAGTTGAATCTTAGAGAGAGAGAGAGAGAGAGAGAAGTCTAGAGAGAGAAACAAGAGAGAAAATAAGAATGAAAGGATGTATTACTTTGAACAAATGACAACCAACATCATCTTAGAGAGCTAGGAGGGTTGTATATATAGTCCAAGGCCATAGATGGCTTGTGGGCTTTCCTTACTTGGGTCGGACTTGGCGTTTGATGGGCTAAGAGCCCGGAACATAGACAATATTATATTATAGTCCAAGCTCGTTAAACCAGGCTAACCTATTACAAACTAAGACCATTAACGACTAAGATGATCGAATACATTCTTGTTTGACTTTAATATTTCTAAGGCTAACAGTTTTATTGATTCACCATTTATAATGGTAATTACATATGGAACCCTATAAACCTAACGGACCCTAAACTTACAAACAGGTTTGGGCTTATTTATTTATTGGCTAATACTCCCACGCAGCCTGAGCGATGAAATCGCGAAAGGTCGTACTGAAAGAGAAAACACGAAACATTAAAGCCAATTGAAAACTAATTTGCCGCAAGGAGTCTTCATGTGGTACAAGTAGCAACAGAAGCGTCACACACGAACACAACTAGTTGTCAAAGAAATCCGCCACACAAATCTTCAAACTTGAAAGTCAGGAACTGATAAACCTGGATAAACCAAAGTTTTTTTATTTTTTTATACGAGATAACCCAAAGTATCCCTTTTTGCGGATAACCCAAAGCATCCTTTTTTTTCATACTGGATAAGCCAAAATATCCTGGACCAAGATAAACCAAAGTATCCTGCCAAAAAATAGGCTAATGTATTCTCAAGTTGAAAACAAAAAAAACATTTTTTAATAACAAAAACTCAAACATCCTCTTGACCAAACAACCACTATGAACCAAACCCACAACCAAAAAAACACTTATCATACACCACCAACTTGAACCATACATGAACCAACCTGAACCTTACACAACCCAACTCGAACCATACATGAACCAGACTCGGAACTTAAACATGAACCACACAGTTTGTTAGCCAAAAATGAACCAAATCGCGGAAGCTCGGCTGATATGTCTTGTGGTATAGTGCCCAATATGATTCCAACAGTTACGTGATGTTAGAATGGCACGTCGTAACTTGCTATATGAGTTTCCACTTATATTTGACCTAATATATATATGGTCCAATCATGATGGTGAGAAATTTAAAAAAGAAAGTGAATGGCAGCAGATGACGTCTCGATAACAATTTAATGTAAACAATGAATACTTATTACAAAGAAAGTCAACAATTGTTCGCTAGAGAAAATACATAGCTGTGGATTATGGGAGAAGAAGTGAAGTGAAAAAGAATAAAAACTTTTAGGGTATGGCTATCATGAAGAAATTTTTAAGAGTTTTGGGGGTTGGTCTCTAATACCATGTTAAACATTAAATAAATCTCTTTTGTATTATGTTTTATTGATTTATCATTTATAATGGTGAAACCCTATAAACTTAATGGATCATAAACTCACAAATGAGCTTGGGTTTTTTTTTTTTTTTTTGGAACGGCAATTTGTGGCTACATGGCCCCTAGCCCAGAAGGCGTAACGAGCCCACACAACCAGGTTGGGTCCAGCCCAGAAGGCAATGGCACCCTTCCCTTTACACACGCGGGAGAAAGCCCCTATCGCCCTAGACAAGACTCAAACATGAGACCTTGCCTAGGAGGGTAAAACCTCCATACCATTGGACCAAATGCCCGTTGGTGGCTTATTTATTTATTGGCTAATAAAATTACCATAGATGCATAATGGTTAATAATAGTCTCTTAGACTAACATTTATTAAATTGGTAACTCTCGTTTGGGGTGTTCAAAAAATCTAAGAAACCGACAAACCGAGCCGAAACGCTCAATCCGAAACCAAAAAAACCCGCTTATCACGGTTCGGTTTTGGTTTTTATTTTAGATATCCGCGGTTAACCAAACCGAACCGTGCATAATATACATGAAGTTTTTTTTATCTGAGTATTCAAATAATTGTACAAGTATTAATCATATTATTGCACTAATATTATTCAACTATTTTGCTCTCAATGTAAGTATTTTTAGACATCTATGTGTGAAAATTGATTAATGTGATTATAATCTATAAATGGCGGATAAATATAATTTGTTAATATGTTATGTATGAATATTTGAATGTAATTATTGTAATGGAATAACTTTTATATGACAGTCATTTAATTTTACTAAAATGACATTTTACGTTATATACCATGTCATTGTTTATATGGTTAAACTCGATTAAATGTCTAAAATGGTTAACCGTGACCCGAACCGCGGGTAACCAGCTCACTTGGGGTACCCTGGAGTCCGGTTACCCGCCTAGTACGGTTTGATTTTAGGTAATAAAATTCATTACCCGCCTCGTAATAGATAGTTAAAATATTCCAACTAACCGAACTGAACCACCCCGTGAACACCTCTAACTCTCGTAGACTTTTACCATGACATGTATTTATAAAATTAATGATCTAGCGATAGTCCATTAAAAAAAACCTTTAACATAAATAATATAATTGATGATTTGGTAAAATCCTTTGAAAATTGATATTACATATTTAATAAAAACAAGACATTTAAACGTAAAAAATGTATAAACAATTAATAGTTACAGTTTTAGTTCACTAAATATACAAAAAGTAAAGAAACATATTTTCATTTTGTTTATAATCTTGTAGGTCGTACTCGAGAAACTAGTGAAAGCCCCATGATTTAATAGATTAGTTTCGTCAAATGTGTCTATTATAAAGTAGTAGTAACGGTATTTAACTTTTAATATCGAATAATGACATATAACATACTCATAACGTATAGTCAATGCTAATGAGTATTTAATGCACAATATCAAAACATCAAAACTTACGAATCACAATCGTTACACTTAGTGTAAAATATGATGTGAATCACAACCATTACACTTCGTGTTCTTGAGAATAGACCATGGATGATTCGCAATAGTCCGATTATTCTTAAGAAATGGACTATGAATACAAGTGTTTTCAAGGAAGAGTTCACTCGTATTACGGTGTGGGTTAAGTTATATGATGTTCCATTACAAGTATTTTTGAAGGATGGAATTAGTCTTATTGCATCTCAAATTGGTAAGCCAATCATGCTTGATTCTTTTACTAATTCTATGTGTATTGACTCTTGGGGAAGGAGCAGTTTTGCTCGTTGTTTTATTGAAGTTAAAGCTGATGAGGTTTTGAAAGATAGTATTACTATGGGTATCCCTTTGCCTGAAGGTAAGGGTTTTATTAAGGAAATGGTCCGAGTGGAATATGAGTAGAAACTGCCCAGTTATGAGCCATGCAAGATCTTTGGTCATGTGAATGACCAATTCCCCAAGAATGCAACGATTATTCCTACTGTTGATATGAATAATGATGGTTTTCAAACGGTGGTTAACAAAAGAAAAAGTGGTAAAACTGATTCTATTAATACCAATCGTAGTGGTGTTAATGTTGGCAAAGCTATTTGGCAGCCTATAAACCCAAGGTCAAATTTAAGTCAAAGGCTCATGGTAACTCGCCTAAGAACGAAACTCCTAATGTGTCTACTTCAGCTAATGATAGCCTGAGTATTGTGCATACGTCTTCAAAGAAACAGCCTGCTAAATTTTTTTTGGGTAATGGGGAATGACCCCGGTAAATTATATTACACCAAAAAATTCAGTTAAGTACAATGGAATGTGACTGAAATGTCACATTAACCTCAAGCAACACGCTTGAACAGCCAAAAATCATATGACATGCCATATGAGAACTACCTAACAATTACATAACCAATGGCACCAATAGGAAAGTATCATCTAATTAAACATAAACAACCAAACATAGCTACTTAAAACAAGTGGAAGGGAGCTCCCAAAGGTGAGCAAACATAACTCCATCTCTAGACTTCTTGAAATGACAAGACAACAACTTCAATCAAACGGAAGCCATAATACAACCAATGACATCCTTAGCCGATCTCTTAGACTTCTTGAACAATCTTCTATTACGCTCTTGCCAAATGAAATATGCAACAGCCGCTACAACAAGCTTTCCAATAGTGCTCTTTGAAGACTTCCGCTTGGCAATAGGCAAAAGATGGGACATAATAGAGACAAGGGAAGAACCTGAATTTAACAGCCCCGCAAACCTCTTCATGTGCATCCAAATCTGAGAAGAGAATGAACACTCAAAGAACAAATGGTCGTGAGAATCCGGTTGAGCTTCACACAAAGGACACACTAAAGGCAAACCAGCAGCAACATCCCAATGAGATAACATATCCTGCGTCTTTAACCTTTTCTTTATGATAAGCCACATATTAAAAGCATGACGAGGGATGCAATTACTAAACCACACAAAATTAAACCAAGGAACCTCATTATCCCTCGGACGAATAGAGTTCCATACATGATAGACCGAAAAAGGTTTACCAACACCATCACTATCACGCCATTCCAAATAATCACTCTTATCATGACGAATTGCTGGAACAGGAATAGTACATAGTAACGGGTATTTATGAAACCATTCAATCGGCCAATTCCACATGCCATCATGAATTAAATCACGAACCTTAGTCGAAAGATTCCAACCAGCCCTAAATATGTCACGAGATGATATGATACTAGATAAGGGACTAGCATTACACCACCTATCAAACCACATCTAGACTTGAGAGCCATCACCAATGCAATACCAAATGAAATTTCGAATGAGAGGCCTTAATTGCAAGATCTTTCTCCAGCCCCAAGACATGTTACCACGATATGGAATATCCTAAATTTATCTAAGTATGGTTTGCACACACGGTTCATGAGGTCCATGAACACAGTAGGCGCGTTGGTTAAACCAAACGGCATTACTTGGAATTCATAGTGTCCGTATCATGTTCTGAAAGCAGTCTAGGGAATATCTTCATCCCTGACTCTCAGTTGGTGATAGCCTGATCTTAAGTCAATTTTTGAGTAAACACTCGAACCTTAAAGCTGGTCGAATAAATCATCGATCCTGGGTAATGGGTAACGATTCTTTACGGTAAGTTTATTCAACTCTCGGTAATCGATACACATTCATAAAGATTGGATTAGTTGAAGCTTCTCCTCCGCAGAATAGCATAAACTATGGATCCACTGCACCCACAAAGACTCCTTAAGAGAGAGAAGCTTCCAAATGTGCGTAACCATAAGAGCTTTATTAAAGTGCTCCAATCGACGAATACCTAAACCACCTTCTTGTTTAGGAAGACAAACAACCTCCCAAGAGACTTTAGCTTTACCCTTACACAAACTACCTTGGCACCATAAAAAACCACGCATGAGCTGTTCAATGTCAAGAAGAACACGTGTAGGAAGCATAAAAACCGAAGCCCAAAAAACATTCATAGACCCCATAACAGATTGGATTAGTTGAAGCCTCCCCGCAATAGATAAAGACTTGTTTTTCCAATCATTAACCCGATTCTGAACTTTCTCAACCAATTCCTTGCAATCTCTAAAAATCAATCTAGATGAAACCAAAGGGACACCAAGATACTTAACCGGAAGTCTTCCTTCTTCAAAAGGGTCTTCCTTCTTCAAAAGGGAGGATATGAAGAATAGCTAACTTGGTGTGATTAAGAACGTTACAGAAATAGGCCGTACTCTTAGGCATACTTGGAGTTAAGCCCGAAGCATCCTTAAACTCATCTAACGCCTCCTTAATAACCATAGCAGAACTAACATCACCATGAGCAAATAGAAACAAATCATCCGCAAAACAAAGATTAATCAACTCCAATTTCGAACAAAAGCGGTGATAAGTGAAATTATTAGACTCACGAATCCTAAGATGAAGCATGAGCATTAAAACCTCCATAATGAGCGTAAAAAGATAAGGAGAAAGAGGATCACCTTGAAGAATACCCCTCTTCCCCTTAAAGTAACCATGAAGAGATCCATTGATGCAGATCGAGAAAGAGGTAGTGGAAACACACTCCATAATCCAAGAAACCATGCGGTTATAAAAGCCAAAGCCAATAAGTACCACCTTCAGAAACTCCCAATCAACCGTATCATATGCTTTCTGGATATCCACTTTAAACGCACACCTAGGAACACCGCGATCCAAGTGATAGTTATGCATAATCTCCTGAGTGAGTAATATGTTGTCCGTAATACTCCGACCCGGAACAAAAGCAGATTGATTAGGGCTGACTAACCTTTTAAGGCACTCCTTAATGCGGTTAGCAATAATCTTGCTAATACACTTAAATAACACATTACAACATGAGATCGGACGATAATCATTAACACGAGCTGGAGAATGAACTTTAGGAATAAGAGCAATAATAGTGTGATTTAACTCTTTAAGCAGTCTCCCATTCGTGAAGAACTCACAAACAGCTCTAGTCACATCCGAACCAACAATATCCCAAGCACTTTTGAAGAAGGCAGCCGTATACCCATCCGGACCAGGAGACTTGTCATTACCCATCGAAAACATAGCCTCCTTAACCTCTTTGCTGCTAACCGGACGAATCATATCAAGAGCTTCATTCGCACTTAAACACGTAGAAAACAGATTATCAACATTAAAACCTTGAGTCGATCCCGGTTGACCAAGAAAAATTTCATAATGATTAATGAAAGCCTTAGCCACATCATCATTATGAAAAACAGCACCCGTAGCATCCGTAATCACATCAATCCGACTACGACTAATACGGCTCTTAACCGCCTTATGGAAGTAAGCTGAATTGGAATCACCATCTTTAAGCCATTCGATTTTAGCTTTTTGCTTCAAGAACTTTTCTTCAATAATAAGCGCTTCATTAAAAGCAAGAACAGCTCCAGCTTCATCTTCTCTTAACCTCACATTGCTAGGGTCCATATCTAAGGCAGTTTGCAACCGATCAAGCTCGGCACGAAGTCTAATAACATTATCATGAAGTTGCCTTTCTCGTACATAAGCTTCCTAATCGGCTTTTTAAGACACTTCAGCTTCTTAACCACCTTAAACATATGAAAACCAGAAATACGTCTCGTCCATTCATCCCTTACCACGTCCATAAACCTAGCATTAAGAGTAAGCACATTAAAAACTTAAATGGCCTCGGTTTGGCTATCACAAGCATAGGAATAGAAAGAACAGATGGAGAATGATCCGAGATCTGGTACGGCTGAAATATAGCCTGCTAAATTTGTTGATATACACTCGGCCTCTTACACTAGTGCCACCGCAAGGAAAGGAGTTCTTAAGGCCTCTACTAGCTCGTCTAACAACCCCACTTCTAACCCATATGATTTTTTATCTTAAGATTTTTATCATGAGAACTATCCGAGAAGTGGGGGTGAGCTAAATTCGGTGATGGATGATATGGAGAGTGAGGAGGACGTTGAAGTGGTTTTTGATGAAACTACTCATCTTAGTAGTACAAGAACAGGGGCTAGCATCTAAACGGCTCCTGATGCTTCCAAGACTTGATTTTGTCTAGTTTTTGCCATGTTGGTGTTTTATCTTTAGTGTTAGTTTATGTAGTTGTTAGCTAGAGTTGTGAGTGTTTATGGCATGTCATAAGCACAATATTTAAGTGTCTATAAAGCTCTTGCTTGAGGTTAACGTGGTACTTCGGCCACATTTCGTTTGTACTTGGCTTTTTGGGTTTTAATATACTTTACCGGGGTAACCTTTAATCCAAAAAAATATGATGTGTATCGATAAATATTTAATTGCGCAATATCAAAACATAAAAACTTATAAACCACAAGCGTTACACTTAGGTGTAAAATATAATGTAAATCAAAATCCAATTTTATTATAATATATATAACAACCCGCAATTTTCATCAATGTAAATATCCATCTATTAAATTAGATGCAATGTACTATCCATCTATTAGAGTATATACCACCTTTTTATAGGGAAATTTTTCCCTTTATTCCAATATGTAACATAGTTTACATAACTAAAGTAAACGAGCTCACGCAACCTACCAATGCCATCTATATCTATGTTTATATCATGTAAACATCCTAATATGTCAAGTCTATGCCCTAATATCATTTTTACCAAATAAGCTATTCGTTTATCATACCATTTACAACGTTAAATCAAAACGGACTTTAAACGTTAAACGTTTATATCAAAACCCTAATTATATGTAATGTATACATATAAAATAAATGTACAAGCCTTCAAGCAAGTGTACAAGTGATCAATACATAATATTTGAATTATATATTCCCTCCAAACCAATGTACAAATCCTAAATACTCAATGTACAAATCAACAATGCATGAATTCAAATAAGCTCATTTTACCACCGTTTTCATTCTAGATTTTGTACCACCTCTTTAGTACAAAGTACAACACTCAATGCATAACATCTAAACCCTAAACCTAAACCTTAATTCATCCTAAAACCCTAAACGAAACCCTAAAACCCTAATTTCATTTTTAACCTAAACCTTAATCCTAAACCCTAATCTTAATCCTAAACCTTAATCCTAAACCTTAAGCTATCCTAAACCCTAACCCTAACTCGAATTCCCTAACCATAACACAAATTAAAACCCTAAACCCCTAACCAAAATGAAATGAACCCGATACCCCTTTTCTTGCATTTTTACCCATTTTAAGCAACCAAGCACCTCAAGCAAGCACCCTAGCACCTCTATGACATCACCATGACCTCAAAAGCAGTCTACCAAGTATCTCCATCACCACCCTTAAGCTCCAAGGCTTCTAGACACCTCCTTGTCACCTCCTTGTAGCCGAAAACCCTCATACACCTTCCACCTTGCAAATATACACTTCTAGCTCACAACACTCACCCTATAGACTCCATTAGTCATCTATCTACAGCTCTTGACACCTTTCATAGCTAAAACTTGGGCTATGTCAAAAATGGGGGTGTTATAATATATCAAACCAAAATATGTCTATTGTATGTTAATCAACAATCGAATACACAAACACCACTAGTCAAGTTTTATAAAAAAAGGTAAGGTAACACCCATTATCGTCTTTTACGGGTTATGGATCCTAATACCATCTTTCACGGTGTATGGAGGAGGCTGCGATGTAGACAGCCATACCCCTACCTAAGGTAGAGAGATTGCTTCCGATTCTACCAAAGGTAGAAAAGGACCTCCGACCTTGCAAGGAGTGAGGCCCTTGATCTCTGTTTCGAGAGGCAATGGTGACAACCACCTGATCCAACCTTGCTATGATACTATTCAAGTTTATTATATGTTTATAATCCACTTGTCTAGCATCAAGATTCTTGACATAAGGTTAAAACAAAACGTTTGAATTAGACAAACAAATTTTGACACTTATTTATTTTTCAACTTATGTCAGTTGACACAAAATTTTCATTCAAGTGACTCATGTTCATTTGAAACTTAACAATGAGTATATTGATTAATATTTTATTTCATCAAACCAATGATATTTCAGACATAAATATAGACATAATATTGATATATCATAGATAGACACAACATAAAAGTCTAATAGGTCAAACTAAAACTTACTTGTAAAAGAAGACTGATTTCACTTGACTATACTTTTAAGAACCATTCGAAAAAAGAATCACTCATTATTTTAAGATCAAATCACTCAAGACACATTGCCTTTCTTATAATAAAAACCACTAGAACCACATGGACCTTTTTAAAAATCAAAACGTTAAAAAATCAACCCGATGTATAAGAAAAGAAATTAGAAAAAATTGAGACATATGTATTGTATTGAGATTGATATATTGTAAATACATACAAGTCCGTATATAAAAACCTCTAATCATCACTATAAGAACAACATTATTGAATCCTAATGATTTAAATATTACGAAATGTGAATGACCGCGTAACAAATGAAACGAGGTTTTCGACCTGCGCTCCATTGCAAAGCGCGAGATTTTACGTTTGAACAAAAAAAATGGCTGCTCCTTTGAATTTTCAACTTGTTTATGCACGTAAGAAAGTCTACTACTTTGATTTTCCATTCAGATTTGTCTCTAGAATAATTAAACAGCTAATCTTATATTTACATTATATATATTAATACAAACCACAACATAAACAAATAATAAGCCAAAGTTACTTATAAAAAAACCACCCTTATATTTACATCAAAAAAATTGTACAAACCATAAAAGAAACATAACAACAAAAATCAATCCATTGGTTCATGAAGTGTGTGTGAAGTTGTTCTTCATTTTTTCCCATGATAAAACGTCAAAATCCCTCTTCTACAAGTAGTCAATAAGTTCAACGTTATGACATTGTAAAACAAAAAAGTGCCAGATGTATCAACTTACACCTTTATTTTAGATAATGATGACGGAAAAAGTAAAAGTTTAAGATCGTTACTGAATTATGATAATTGAGAGCGGTGTTTGGCATAGTGTTTCAACTCAAGTTGTTTGATATCACATATATTAGTATGTATCCATATTAGAGCATGTAGAATATTTTCACATCGTACTTGTAATGTTCAAAGTTATCATTAGCCATGATAACTGTCATATAATACGATCAAAACATACAAACAATGGGCGTGCTTGCTAGTGATGAAGCTAATGAACTCATAAACACACTCCTTGACAGTCTCTTTGGCATCTGCCAAAATCTTCCCATTAGCCGGTACCCTCTACAAAACCCAAAATTTATAAAACTTAACATCATTTTAGAGCTTCCTCATTCCTTTCCTACCCCTTCCATTTACATTCCAAAAGGAGAAAGTGAATCAAATGTACCGAGTGGTTCCATAAATGGCAAGCTAAAACAACAGACTCTGTTTTAGCGGAAAAATAGTTGCTACATAGCATAAGGTTTCCCCAATAATCATCACATGAAAATTTTTCTTTCTTTGAGCAGACCGCCTGCATAATAACAGTAAAAGGTCATAGCGTTTTTTTCCTTTAAAACAATGATAAATGTTTAGTGTAAACGTAAGTCATGTAGTTAGGAACAGTCTCATATATCAACGTAAGCATAAAATGCCTCAAGTCCATTGTATTAACAAACTCGCTAAGGGGTTGACAATCACCACTAATCTAATAACATGCTAGGTCTTATATGAAGAATGGTAAGTCTACAACATACTCTATTGCTAGTGGGAAGATGCATGCATTTTATGATGTCCTTGTTTTACTGTTCTTCATGTCTAGTTTGCATAAGAACTAATTTGATAGTGGTAGGTCTATAACATATGGTGTAGGATGCCAGGTGGTCACTAATTTGATGACATGTTAGGTCTAATTTGATGAATGGTAAGTCTATAAATACTGTGCAGGATGCCAGGTGGAGCACTACATGTACTTTATGGTTTCCTTTTCACTGTTCTTCATGTCTATTTATATGGTGGGTTTTTCATAGTTTTTGTATTCTCACAGTTTTCTTATAGCTAAAATGACCGCTCCTTTACCATTGCTCGAAGAGCTAGTACATGTTGCTGATTCGGATGTTACGAAAGATCAGTTGATAGTGCTGTTTGAAAGAGAGGTTACTGAAGATGCTGAGAAAATTATGGAATTTCTTAGGTTTTCTAGTGAATTGAGGGTAGCTGTTAGGAGGAGGGATGGGTACATTGCTGAGCTCAGGGTGTATAGGAGTTGTGATGATACTCTTGGAACTATCGAAATGTTGAGCCGCATGCAGCTTGACGACATGGAGAAGGATGCTCGCTTGCTGTTAATGGCGAGGGAGACTCGTATTAAAGTGGACGAGAAGACTAGTTTCATTATGAGGATGAGGAACCGTGTGGTGGATTGAACTTTTGTATGTGGAAGGTAGGTGGTACTTGTGTATGTTTGGTTTGGTTTATGTAGTTGTGTGTGTATAAATAGTATGTTAGTTGTGGATGCTTGGTGTATGAAGTTTATGTATGGTGGCTTATGTATGGTGACTTTTGTACTAATAAATGGAAGTAGTATGGTTTAATCTTTCCTTTTTTTGACTTGATTTTTATTTTTTTGCTGTTATACAGTCAACTTCATCATACATGCACACTGTGTAGTGTGGTTATCTATTCTGAAAAGTAAAATGTATCAGGAATCTAGTACTGGGTTTCATGTGTTTATGTGTTTTATGGTATTTTTTTAAAGACCTGTTGACTCGACCTGATAAAGACTAAAGTCCAAGTTAAGAGGAAAGGATATAGAGAAATACCTGTTTATGCTCTTGAGATGGTGAAGCTCCATACAATTCAGTCCTAAACATATACAGATGGATGAATGTTTAATAGATACAGGATTTGATGCTGTTGTTATCTTTATTGTAGCATAAGGCATATATTTCTCCCCGAAGCTGCAAAGAGAAAAGGACAAATATCAAAACCTGAAAATCCCAAAACTCTTTACCACTTAATGAATAGAGGTTTAAGTTTAAAAAAAGTGTACCTCGATTGATAGTTTCATTCCTAAAGTAGTCAGCATTCAAACACAAAGCATTGTCACAAACGTGCGATAACATCCTTAGTAACACAACATTTTGAATAACAAACAACACAAGTGAAAGGCTCAGGTAAAAGGCAAAGGTTTTGAGAAATTTGAAGATTACCACGGCTGCATATATAATTAGCTGCCTAGCCAAGCAACAAACTTTGAAATCTTTAACCGGAGTGACTTTTTATTCATCATCGCCTTATAAGTAAAACTGCATAATAAGGAAGTGACCCGACGATGAGCAAATGTATTGTAAAAACCAAATGCATGATAAGAATCAAGTGTGTACCTCATAGTCACGCTGCTTCTGGTGTGACTTGTTATCATCATTATACCAGCTGATACTTGCAACCTTTTGTACCATACGCATACCCAAGAAACGTCGAAGAAAGGAAAGAAGTAGATGGCGGTTTTCGTTGTTTCCGACAAACACTGAACATTCTGATTCTTGAACAACTTATTTGCGCGTAGAGTATCACGCTTGATGTTCTAGGCACTGATAAGCTACTTAAGAATCATGACACATCATACAGCAACAAAGTTGTGAGAAACATAATTTAACCCACAATGGCTGCAAACGGAACAGAAAAATAAGATATAAGGGGCTGCAATTTATCATCAGCGAATGCCCAAGAAAAAATACAATCAAATTTTTCATAAAAGACAAAGAGGACGTGGCAAAAAAATAATGCGTACTGAACTATTTGTCGCGACGTTCTCTTCGTTTTCACATCCTTTTTTGTTAAAACACATTCTGCCTACGATGAATGTCTCTCTCTAGGCGATTTCCAGCCCCTCCATGAACACCGTTTTCGCATCCTAATTCCCTACCATCCTTGTGATTTTGATTGATAACGCCTGTTCTTGTTTGATGTTATCACTTTTGTGATTTGACGTCACAGAACGAGTCTGTTACAATCTGGTAATCTTAGGATCTTTAGGGTTAGTGTGGTGATTAGGGTTTCAACGCTGGGTTTGTGACATCTGTGATTATGCGCTTAATTAAAACCAATATTGCAATATAATGGACGCTGGTTAGGGGTGTGTGACGATCACTTTTAAACCCTAATTTATTAGGGTTTTTTCTTCTTTCTCTAATCGTTGTTGCTGGGTGTGTGATTGGCTATGGGTTTGAGAGATGGAGGTTATTGATGATACTAATAAGATAACACAATCAATTCGTAGCTGTCTTAAGGCTACTAATATTCGGAATATTGATGGCAAGATTTTGGGAAGAGATGGTAAGCCTATGCTGCCGATTTGTCAGGTCAAATTTGGAGGGGCGAAGACATCCTCTTATGTGGAACCTGTGATTAGGGTTTCGCGATTGGAACAAACTAATGATGCATGGGAGAGCAATGAAGGTAACGCGATGAAGTCATCTGAGCAAGAAAGTGTGATTACGCAA
>BQNB010038934.1:0-43300 GCA_026074375.1 Tanacetum coccineum | reverse complement strand
TGTGCAGTATGACGGACTGATTCCCTTGATGTCTGACATCTTCTAAGCAAATGCTCCCTTACGTTTCTCTAATACCTGCAAAAGTAACATTTTCTCTTTTCCGGATAAATTGGATGAGATAATTATAGGAAAGGACTTGTCTCTATGCAGGTATGCATATTCTAAGTGGTGAGGTAAAATTTTCAGCTCAGGTTTCTTCTCATTTATCTCATTAGCACTAGCTGAATAAATGTGTTCTCTTTCAACTTTATTAGGTTCTGCTATTTCTCGTGCAACTGGATACAGCGTATTGACAGAGTCGATACGCCGTATTGGTTCCCCTGAATCAGAATTATCAACATCTTTACATTCAAAAGATTCACAACTTTCTAGGTCTGATTGATCAATCGATTTCTCCAGCCCTTTTAATAAAAATGTGTCAGACTTATCATTTGCTAGTAATTCCTGAGCCTCTACGTTGATCATGCCATCTAAGTCATCAACCTCATAGTCTTCATCATCTTCAGTGGGTGGTCTCTTAATTAATTGGTCAATGTCAAAGATTACCTCATCATCCCCTACCTTTAGCGTTATCTTTTTATTAAACACGTCTATCATAGCTCGAGCAATTGCCAAAAATGGTCTTCCTAAAATTATAGGAACTCTAGAGTCTTCGGGCATATCTAAGATAACAAAATCTATAGGAAGGACGAATCTATCTTAGGGATTAAAGTAATGGTGATCTTGTTAAACCCTAGCTCATAGAGACGTTACCCACTTACTGCTTAAAGGCAATTCTATACTAGTTAGTCCACTAACCAAGTATTTACCAATTAATTAAGAACATACTCGTTGATCCCAAGGGTTACCTACCGGTCTAACTAAGCTCACAATCTAAGGGCAAAGATAGATTATTATTCGTGATCCTATTGGTCTAGATGTATAAATCAATATATGGAGAGCCATCCCGGCATCTAGAATACTTGGTCCATATCACTAGATCTAGTTGAATGATAGGTCACATACAAAAGCACGTAAACAAGTATAAACTGATAAACATAAATAAGCATTCAACGATAAATTAAGCAATCAAGATAAACTAACCAAACATTTAGATATTCATAATAATGGCTAATACCCGAAGGTATTAGCCTTCAAATGTCATAATCAATACAAAAGTAATAATTTAGCCAAGGTAAACTAACCGAGTTAACGAATGATACCAAAAACTAAATGATTACAAGAGTATAGGAGATTAAAAGTTGTTTCCTATGGAATTAATTACGTTGCAAGACCTCTTATGCTCTTCTTCTCCTCTGAAAATTGACTTTTATGGTTTAAGTATCAAAATATGATTTTGCACCCTGAAAACTCATTTTTGAGTTTTCTATTTATATGGTCTGGAAAAAGGTCGATACGATGTATTGACTGAGGTCAATACAGTGTATCGGGGGTTTCTTAGAGTAGGGACCACGTTTGATATCTTCCAGAATATTTTATTTCCATAGCTTGAATACGGCGTATTGATCTTCCTTGGATACGGCGTATTGATCTTGTTTCCTTCGTGGTCTTTTGTGAAGTGCAGGCACATATACGCCGTATCTTCCTTGATGGATACGGCATATTGGATGTTAGAACAGTAATCTTTAAATGTCTTCATTTAAGCTCCAAATACGTGCCTTTTTGCTAATCTTCACCAAGTACTCCATAATTACTGCAATTCTCAAATATAAATAATTAATTAACAATTATTTGAAATAATTATACAAAATGGGTTATTTACATGGGATACATGATGCTATAAAAGTAACGTTATTTGATGTCATTACTAATGCTTAATATGAACGACTGATCCTAAGGGAATCGTGGTCAAGAGGTTTTCAAAAGAGTTCTAACCCCCCGGTCAAGGTTCCTGTAAGACTAGGTATCCCTATTAAGTAGAACATTCACAAGTTCTTGTTAAAGGCCGCTTCTTAATAAGAACAAACGATCTAACTGGGACCGTGGTCAAGAGGTTGAAAAAGAGTTCTAACCCCCTGGTAAAGGTTTCAATGTTGTGTAAGTTGTATTGTTTTCTAACCTCCTGGTCGAGGTTCCCGTAAGACAAGGTGTCCCTATTAAGTAGGGGTGTTTAACGTAGTTCTCGTAAAATACCGACACTTAATAGGAACAACTGATCCTACAGGTTCCGTGATCAGGAGGTTGCAAAAAAGAGTTTTAATCCCCTGGTAAAGGTTCTTGTAAGATCAGGTTTGGAAATTGATATTTTAATCTGAAGCAACAATAAATCAATTAGTAAAATAATGGCTTTATACTTTTTTTATTAGTAACTTTAGGGGATACGTCTTTCTTGATTGGAAGATCCAACACAAATCGAACCTATATGTCTCTTTTTTACCATTATTTTACTAATAGAGTTATCGTTCATTCAGATTAAATTATCAATTTCCAAACGAATAGTGCTTTTGCACTCGCATAGTGTTTTCCATAAATATGATAGTTAATCTGATAGAAACCTTGCTTAGGAGGTGAAAAAGAGTTCTATCCCCTCCATCAAGGTTTCCATAAGACTAAGTTTCCCTACTAGGTAGGGGCGTTCAACAGGGTTCTCATCAAAGGTCGATGCTTAGTAGGAATAACTGATCCAACTAGAACCGTGGTCTATAGGTTGTGTTCTTTTCTAACCCCCTAATCGAGGTTCATGTAAGACCATGTGTCCCTATTAA
Organism: Tanacetum coccineum; assembly: GCA_026074375.1. NCBI lineage: Eukaryota > Viridiplantae > Streptophyta > Magnoliopsida > Asterales > Asteraceae > Tanacetum > Tanacetum coccineum. The sequence goes on along the minus strand of BQNB010038934.1, from coordinate 40,595 downwards.
GAAGGGGTGTTAAATGAGGTTCTCATCAAAGTTAACCCCCTATTTAGAGTTCATATGGGACCAAGTGTCCATGTTAAGTAGAAGCGCTCAATGGGGTTCTCGTTAAAGGTCAATACATAATAGGAACAACTGATCTGGCAGGAACCATGTTAAGAGGTCAAAAAGAGTTGCAAACCTATTTTTAAGATTCCTATAAGACTAGGTGTCCCTATTAAGTAGAGGCGTTCAACGAGGTTCTTATCAAAGGCCAATGTTTAATATGAACAACTTATCCCACGGGAACCATGGTCATGAGGTTGCAAAAGGAGGAAACCAACTATAATATATGACAGTGATGATGATAGTGATAAATGGATTTCAATTTTGATAAAAAGAATTAGTAAGACTTTTTTTATAGGAAATTACATTCTGATCGATAAAAAGCCAAGGTTAGTGATAACATCAAATAGTTAATACTTTTTAGTATCAAATCCCTATCAAAATGCTTGTAATTATTGTTTAAATGCCTGAAAATGCTACTTAATCACTTTATATTTCTTTTACAAGAAATATACAAGCATTGGAGCAAGTGACGTAGGATTTGGACGTGGAAAACATGCATAAGATTAATCTCAAGGCTTGTTATGGCGTAATCACCCCGAAGGAGTTACGCCGTAACCAAATTAAAGAAGAAATGAGTCAGCATCGTGATTACGACATAATGGATTCATAACAATTACGCCATAACCTGCCACGCAAGAAGACAAATGACTCATCCTAGTCACGGCGTAACCATGACGTTTCAATTATGTCATAACCCATTTTATGCATAGATTTTGGAAGTCCACATCAGCATGGTTATGCCGTAACCCACTACATTAGTTATGATGTAACCAATATGAAACTTATAAATAAAGCCCTCATTCAGCACATTCGACATCAACCCTTCCACCACAGTATCAAGGGGCGAACCAAGATTCCATAGGTCAAAGAATTCCATTAAAAGTCTAAGGGAGAAGTCACTTCGCTTAATTTTGTATTTAATCATTCATAAACGCATACTATAAGACTAATGATGATTAAATCCATGATTCCTTTCATTTTCTCTTGTTGTATTGTTACCATGAGCGGCTAAGCACTTCTAGTGTTGGCCTAGTTATGAATTTACCGTTGTTATGTTGAATGTTTCTTGTTTAATTATCGCTTTATTAGATATCCTTATTGTCTGTCATTAATCCTTGAGTTTTGGTAATGTTGAGGGTGGTTTAGATCTTGTTAGTTCTGTTATTAGGTTGACTAGTTGAACATGGGGTTAACAGGGGACTAGGGTAGGTTGGCATCCATCCCTAGTGTAGAAATTTATAAAATTACCGCCTTTATCACATTAAACACTTAAAAAGCGCAGGAACTCTTTGAGAGTGGGTTTATAATATATCTAGGTTATAGACTGGTCTTTAGGATAATTAGGGTTTAATCACTACAACTTGGATGCCCTACCATTATGACTTGCAAGGAATTCAAGATCACAGGAAGTATAGGGCAGACCTCAAATGCCTATTCCGTTCTGTTGATATTAGAATCACTAATAAAATGATACTTAGACATTGCATAGGAAACACACATCATAATTTTTGTTAGTCTTTCAAGGAACAAATAATGCATCAAGTTTTTATCGCCGCTGCCAGGGAGCTAAAAAATTAGTTATAGTTTGTTTTCTTGTATTTATTTATTTTATTTCAATACTAATTTTTGTTAGTCTCTCAAGGAACATAATGGCTGAGGGAGAGATCGATAACCTCACCATGGAACAATACTTGGCATTGACTCAAGGGAACCATGCTCCGGGCGTGGTTAAACCTGAAATAGGAGGCAATGTGAATTTCAAAATCAAGAGCCAATTCATGCAAGAATTAGGGGAAGACACCTTTTCTTGGAACAAAAATGATGATGCTCACGAGCATGTGGAGCGGGTTTTAGACATCGTCAGTTTGTTCAACATTTCAGGAGTAACATAAACGTGGTCATGCTACGTGTTTTCCCCATTACACTCACTAAAGCCGCTAAAAGGTCGGTGGATATACTATCCTTAGGAACCGTCGACTCCTGGGATCTCCTTAAAAAGCCTTTGTCCAAAGGTACTATCCGCCATCCAAAACCGCTAAGCAGCTTGAAGAAATCTGTAACTTCAAGTAGGAAGGTAATGAAACATTGTACCATGCCTAGGAAAGGTACAATGACATGATTTACAAATGCCCAACTCACGACATCAATAGCCATCAGAAGGTGAACATCTTATACAATGGTTTAGGCACTATGAACTACTAATTGCTTGACTCGCAGGGGCCAATTCCTGGCATGACACCTGCTTAAGCGTTAACAATAATCCAGACTATGGCTGACCACTCTCAAAAGTGGAATGACGATTCATCTAGCAGGAATATCGATAGCAGCAGTAACACTGAAGGAATTGTTGCCATTGTAAGTAAGCTAGATAACTTAGGTCGAGATATGAAAAAGCTTAAGGAGAATGTTCATGCTAGTCAAGTAGGATGCCAACTTTGCGGAGGAGCTCATCTCGACAAGGAGTGTCCTTTAAACGAAGGAGTTAAGAGTGTTGAAGAGGTTAAGTATAGCGAGTTTAGACGTTCTTCCCCTTTCAGCAATGGAGCTAAATATTGTGTGGGCCCTCCCGGATACTACACACGTGTTGACAATCGACCACCTTTTGAAGAAAAAAGGCCAAGCTTGGAGGAGCTACTAAACAAACACCTTAAAAAGTCGACACAAAGAAGAGCTAAGATGGAAGAATAGGTAAAGAAACTCAGAGAAAACACAGAGATTAACACACAAAACCAAAGCGCCTCTCTCAAAAATCTAGAGACCCAAATTGAGTAGCTAACAAAGGAGTTTCATGCGAAAACTGCTAGTGAAGTACCTAATTCATCGGTTGGCCAATGCAAGGTAGTTTACACCAATGATGAGGCACCAATTGACAATACATATTCGAATGAAACTAACGAAGTATCTTTCATTGCCAATAATGAAGCACATGTGGCTCAGGAAGAAGATGATGTTCCAACAAAAGTCTTGCCGTGCCAACTACCACCAAAAGAGTTGAACCCAGGAAGTTTTACTCTTCCTTGTACTATTAGAAGTTTAACTTTTATGCTATGGCTGACTTAGGTGCAAGCGTTAATGTCATACCCAAATCTATGTTTGAACATTTAAAACTAGCTAACCTTAAGAAAACCGACATGCTATTTGAAATGGCTGATATGACAAAGTGGGTCCCTTTAGGAATAGTAGAGAACGTCATTGTTAAAATCAATAAGTTTTTATTCCCACCAGATTTTGTGGTTATAGATATGTTAAACACACGTAATGAAACCATGATTCTTGGGAGACCATTCCTAGCAATCATTCATGCCGAGATCGATGTCTTTAATAAAGAAATCTCTTTAGAAATTAGGAATGACAGGATTACTTTTGATATGGATAAGGAAATTTACAATTTCATGACTCCTGTAGGAAAGGTTTATATAGTAAACTCAATTCATAATGATGGGTCTTCTACTAATAGTAATGCACTGTCAGATAAGTCCTCACAATTTGACAAATTTAACAACTTGCATCATGAAAACAACAAAGTAGCAAGAAGGCAAGGATGCTTAAACCTGACATGAACACCCCGAGCGCGCATTTCTGCAACCCTATTAAGCAAAATTGCAATGGAATACTCAAGGTTTGGCCCATATGTAACTCAACCAAGAAGTTACGTAATAGGGGGAATGAAATCTGTAGGACGGATGAACAGGGAGTTGTGAAATATTGGTATTGTTACCTCGATGGTGATAGAAAAAGCATAAAGGGGGGATGGTCTATCATTTCTTGACTTTCTCTTATAAGGTACGGGGATACCTAGAGTAATAATTTAATTTAGGACAATAGGTATGTGAAATGATGTAGTGAAAATTCTAACCCAGACACCCCCACTTCAATCTTTACTTTGGTCCAAGAAAATTGTAAACCTATACCAAGGGACTATCCTTTCAAGGAATGGTTATGGACAAAGGTAGGACACACCAACATAAGTGAACCAGTGAAGAAATCCCTACTAAAATCATGGCCCATTGATTGTTTTCGAGAAGAACTAGTCAAGGACCCGCATTCAAGGAACTACAAGTGGGTGTTTGATTTAGAAATTGATCAATTAGCTAATGAGTAAGAATTAGGGATCAAAAAGAAAGGACATATGCTCGATGATATATGGGAAAATTATAAGAAGGTCCAGGGGGATAATACATACTGGTGGCACAATCATGGGTTAAAAGAGAATGAAAGACAAGAAATCAGTTTAGACATAGAAGAGTATGATCCACCTGAGGTTCATGTAGAAACTTTTGAGGTAAAAATATACTCGTTTAATAGTAGGCATAGTTTCATTTGTGTTACCAAAGAAATAGGAGATACCTTACCATTAGGAAGAGAAAACTGATCAAGGTTCAGGGTAATGATCCAAAAAGAATTGGACATAGGAGGGAAGACCCAAAGAAAGACGTAAAGCGTCTTGAGTCTAACTTAAAGACTCGTTAATAAATAAAAGTGCTTGTTGGGAGACAACCCGTCTTTTTAGTAATAGAGTTCAATTAAATTTCTGTTTTTTAGTTGGTTTGTATTTTTCTTACTTAGTTTTGTAGGTTCTCACAGCAAGGAAATAGGATTCGAGGTTACATCAACTCGGATTCATGTGCTGAAAAATGTTTTTGTTTGGGCGTAACCACTTCTGTTACGCCATAACATATGAACATATGGTGTAACCTTCTCTTTGGTTATGATGTAACCTTATTTAACAAAAAAATCAAAATTTTATAACCACATGATTACGGCGTAACCCAGCTCATGGTTACGCCATAACTCCTTGCTGAAAACCTTAATTATGTTTGAAAATTTTACAAAACCGTGTATAATTAAATAAACTTTGTGGGTACATTCTCTGGAAACCCTCACGAGACTTCACTCGTCCACTTGGGCCATCAAGTGGTTTAAAAGGCTTGTTGCATACGCTAAATGCAACCGCAATTCCTACGAAAGTGAGTTAGGTTTTCCTATATATTTTGTTTTTGTTGGGATTTAAAGACTTCAAGATGATTCTTAGAGTTAATACTGCTTAGGTATACTTTGTACTATTAGAGATACTAATGAAAATTATGCTAAGTAGTTAGTACTTGTAGTATAAAGTTACTACTGCTAGTTACTATTGTTAGTATATATTAGTAATATTAGTACAAAAGTTAGTACTGCTAGTGTAACTTAGTACTGCTGATGAAGAATGAAGAAAATATTCTAAGTACTTACTACTGCTTGTGCCCAGTCAGTGCTGCTAGTTCAAATGTTAATGCTGATGGTTTAAACTGCTGAAAGATTACAACTGCTTGGAAAAGTTTCTACTGTCAGATGGATAAAGACAAGAGAAAGGATTGGAGAACAAGAATACTTACGAAGATAAGTATTAAGTCATTTTGGTAAAAGATATGTATAAGTTATTTGTTTAAAAGATTATGATAACTTAGGAAAGTATTGTAAGCCTTGTAGGACTCCTTGGTGTATAAAAGGAGGTCCTAGGGTATAGAATTCAATGTACCAAAACGAGTCATTGTCATAAATTCAAGGTTTTCTATAACCCTAATACTTTTGAGTATTTGTATTTAATATATTGAGGATGAAAGTTTGATAAACTGTTTGTCCTTGATTGTTTTACTGTTTGATTGTTCTTCTTAGTGGTATAAACTAGATTCCACATAGTTTATATCATACACTCAAAGTTTTAGTCTTAGTACCTTTGAATTTATCCAAGGATACTAAACCTTACATCAAGCTAAGGAGTTTAAGATATGTTCATTGAGATCAACAAGTGGTATCAGAGCTTGTTGAGAAACTCTGAATAAAAAGAACACTATATCTACACAAGATCTCATAATCAAAGAGAAGATGAAATCACAGTCAGTACTCAAAACTAGAGATTATGATCTATAGACATGAGAATGGAGCAATATCTTACTCACACTAATTATGCTCTTTGGGAAGTTATTGTGAATGGTGATGCACCTGTTATTGCATCAGCCAGTACTGAAGGTCCCATTCCTCCCAAAAATTTTGAACAAAAGCTAGCAAGAAATAATGAATTGAAAGCAAAAAGCACTTTGTTATTGGCCATTCCTGATGAGCACCTATTGAAGTTTCATTGAATCAAGGATGCAAAGACCCTATGGGAAGCTATCAAGGCTAGGTTTGGAGGTAACAAAGAATCAAAGAAAATGCAGAAAACCATTTTGAAGCAGCAATATGATAATTTTACTACATCAAGATCTGAAGAACTGGATAAAACCTATGATAGGTTTCAGAAACTCATCAGACAATTGGATATTCATGGTGAAGTTATCTCCCATGAAGACGCAAATCTTAAGTTACTAAGAAGTCTACCATTAGCTTGGAACAATATTGCCTTGATCATGAGAAACAAATCAGATCTAGACACAATGAGCATGGATGACTTGTACAACAACTTGAAGGTGTATGAAGTTGAGATTAAAAGCCAAACAAGCTCAAGCTTAAACTCTCAGAATGTAGCTTTTGTATCTTTAAAAAACACTAGCAATACTAATGAAGCAGTTTATACTGCTCATGAAGTTTCTACTTCTAACTCACAGGGACAAGCTTCTTCCTCATCCTATGTTGATGACGTCATGTTTTCCTTCTTTGTCAATCAATCTAATAGTCAACAATTAGACAATGAAGACCTGGAGCAGATTGATACTAATGATCTTGTCTATATGGATCTAAATGACAGGTGGCCATGCTTACCATAAGAGTGAAGAGATTCTTAAAGAAGACAGGAAGGAATCTAAACTTCAATGGCAAAGAAACTGTTAGATTTGATAAGACAAAGGTTGAATGTTACAACTATCACAGGAGAGGTCACTTTGCTAGAGAATGCAGGGCAATACCAAAGAATCAGGGAGATAGTAATAGAGATGCTCCAAGAAGGAATGTACCAGTGGAGACTCCTACTAATGCCTTGGTTGTTCAAGATGGGTTAGGTGGTTATGATTGGAGCTTTCAGGCTAAAGAAGGCCCTACAAACTTTGCTCTCATGGCATTCTCATCCAGTTCATCCAGTTCTAACAATAAGGTACAAACTTGCACTAAAGAATGTTTAAAATCTTATTAATCTCTTCAAAAATAGTATGATCAACAACGTGATGTTCTAAATAAAGCTAATCTAGAAATAATAGCTTATCAATTAGGCATAGAATCATTAGAAGCTAGAATAGTTGTTCATCAAAAGAATGATGCTGTTTTTGAAGAAGACATTGCATTTTTGAAATATGATGTTAAGGTAAGAGATCATTCTATCATAGAGCTTAAAAATCAGTTAGAAGAGGCTTTAAAAGAAAAAGATAATTTAAAACTCAAATTAGAAAAGTTTGAAACATCATCTAAGAAGCTAACTGAACTAATAAACAGTCAAATAAGTGTTAATAACAAGACTGGTATTGGTTTTGACAGTTGAATGACTAAGAATGAACTGCATGATATTCATAAGAATAATATTGAAGTATTTGTAAGTGCATCTGATAGTAGTTTGAATGAGATTGAAGAGGAAAATAAGCAAGTAAATGATAGGTTTTAGAAGGTTGAGGGATATCATGCAGTTCCTCCTCCTTACACTGGGAACTACATGCCCTCAAGACATGACTTGTCCTTTGCTGGATTAGATGATTATGTTTATAAGACTAATGTGAGTGAAACTATTACTAATGTGCCCAGGAATGAATCAACTGCTTCTAAGTCTAGTAAGGATAATTTGAAACAACCTAAAGATGTTAGGCCTAATGCTCTTATCATTGAAGAGTGGGAGTCTGATAGTGATGATGATTGTGTGATTAGACCTTCATTTGAACAGAATAAACCTAGTTATGCTAAAATCAATTTTGTTAAATCAGATGAAAATACTAGGATATCTGTTATTGAACAACACACAAATAGGCAAGCTGAAAACCTTAGGAAAAGTCAGTGTCCTAGGGTTGATAAAAGAAATTGGAATGGACTAATGACTCAGAAACTAGTGGATGGTTTTGAGTTTAATAAGAAAGCTTGTTTTGTATGTGGAAGTCTTAACCATTTAATTAAGGACTGTAACTTTTATGAGAATAAAATGGTTGGAAAATCTATGTTGAATAATATGGGAAGGGTTACTGGTCAAAGGGAAGTTAGACCAGTATGGAACAATGCTCAAAGGGTGAATCACCAAAATAAATTGACTCGCCCACATCATAAAAGAAATTTTGTTCCAACTGCAGTCTTAACAAAGTATGGCAATGTACCAGTTAATACTGCTAAGCAAAGCTCCTTAAGAGCAACAGCAGTATCAAATAGTACTACCAAATATGTTAATACTGCTGCATCTAGACTAACTGTGAATGGTGCAAAACCAAGTTCAAATGTTTTTCATAAGTCACATTCATCAGTTAAGAGGACTATTTATCAAAGAACAGCACCTAAAAATAGTAATTTTAAAGAAAAAGTTAATACTGCTAAGGTAAACAATGTAACTACTATTGGGACAAAAGCAGTAGTTAGTGTTGTTCAGGGACATAAGGAAAATGTTGTTAAGTCCTCAGCATGTTGGATTTGGAGACCAACAAGAAAACTAATTGACTATATCTCCAAAGACAGTGGATCATACATGCCTAAAAGATTTGACTATGTTGATCCTCAAGGCAGACTCAAGTCAGTGATGGCTTGGGTCCCCAAGAAAAACTAATTCTCTTATTTTAAGTGCAGGGTAATCCACAATATGCTTTACAAGATCAAGGGATTTTTGATAGTAGATGCTCTAGGCATATAATTGGGAACAAGTCCTACCTAACAGATTATCAAGACATTGATGGAGGATTTGTTGCATTTGCTAGAAGTCCTAAAGGAGGTAAAATTACTAGAAAAGGTAAAATTAGGACTGGGAAATTAGACTTTAAAGATGTATACTTTGTAAAGGAACTTAAGTTTAATCTTTTCTCTGTCTCACAAATGTGTGACAAGAAAAACAATGTTCTTTTCACTGAGACTGAATGTCTTGTTCTATCTCCTGACTTTAAGCTACTTGATGAAAGTCAAGTCTTGCTTAAAGTTTCCAGACAGAACAACATGTATAATTTTGATCTAAAGAATGTTGTTCCTTCAGGAGGTTTGACTTGTTTATTTGCAAAGGCTACAATAGATGAGTCTAATTTATAGCATAGGAGGCTTGGTCATATAAACTTTAAAACTATGAACAAACTTATGAGGGGAAACCTTGTTAGAGGCTTACCTTCAAAGCTTTTTGAAAATGACCATTCTTGTGTTGCTTGTCAGAAGGGAAAGCAACACAAAGCCTCTTGTAAGACCAAGCTTGTGAGCTCTATCAGCCATCCCTTACAAATGTTGCATATGGACTTATTTGGGCCAACATTTGTAAGGAGTATCAATCACAAGATATATTGCCTTGTTGTCACTGATGACTATAGTAGGTTTAGTTGGGTTTTCTTTTTGGCCACTAAGGATGAGACTAGTGGGATCCTTAAAACTTTTATAACTGGCATAGAAAACCAAATAAATCATAAGGTTAAAATCATCAGATGTGACAATGGAACTGAGTTTAAAAATAATGACATGAATCAGTTCTGTGGGATGAAAGGGATTAAGAGGGAGTTTAGTGTTGCCAGAACTCCATAACAAAATGGAGTTGCTGAAAGAAAGAATAGGACACTAATAGAGGCAGCTAGGACTATGCTAGCAGATTCATTATTACCTACTACATTTTAGGCTGAAGCAGTTAATACTGCTTGTTATGTTCATAATAGGGTTCTAGTGACCAAGCCTCACAACAAGACACCTTATGAACTATTACTTGGTAGACCACCTAGTATAAGCTTTATGAGACCTTTTGGGTGTCTTGTGACTATTCTTAATACCTTAGATCCCCTAGGAAAATTTGATGGGAAGGCTGATGAGGGGTTCTTGGTTGGATACTCTATAAATAGCAAGGCTTTTATGGTATTTAACACTAGAACTAGGAAGGTAGAGGAGAATCTGCACATAAACTTCCTTGAAAACAAACCCACTATTGCAAAGATTGGTCCAGAATGGCTCTTTGATATTGATTCACTGAAAAAATCTATGAATTATAAGCCAGTTATTGCAGGAAATCAAACTAATGGTGATGCAGGTATAAAGACAAATGTTAATGCAGGGCAAGCTGGATAGGAGAAAGCATCTGATCATGAATACATATTGCTTCCACTCATGCTTTCTAATTCTCCGCTCTCTTTAAGTTCTTAGAGCACAGATAATAAGGATGTTGATGAGGTACCAAGAAAAGGAGATGATGATTTAAGTGAAAGAAATGGTCAAGAAAAGGAAGAAGGAGCTTCAAATAAAGAAGATGACCAGCATGTGCAAAATTTCAGAGCTGAATTGGATAATTTGCTTGTTCAATAGAAAGAAGGTTATGCTAACAACACAAACAGAGTTTCTACTGTTAATCCATCTGTTAGTGCTGCTGGACAAGGTTTTGATAATGCTGATGATCAAGAAAGGATTGATAGTAGTACTCAAGATGTTAATACTGCTAGGCCAAGTATTAATACTGCCATTGAAAATATTAATACTGGTAGCTCAAATATTAATACTGCTAGTCTTATTCCTAATGATCTAAGTATGCAATCTTTGGAAGCAACTAGCATATTTTATGATGCATATAATGATAGAGAAGAAGTGGGTGCATAAGCTGACCTCAACAACTTGGTAACAACCATGAATGTCAGTTCTATTCCCACAACAAGAATTCACAAAGATCATCCAATTGAGTAAATAATTGGAGATTTGCATTCAGTTCCACTAACAAGAAGGATGTCATAACAAAATCTTGAAGAACTTGGTTTGGTGAGCTACATCAAAAAGCAGAGGAGAACAAATCATAAAGATTATCAAAACTGCTTATTTGCGTGTATTCTCCCATAAATAGAACCCAAAAAGGTGATACAAGCCTTGACAGATCCAAGCTGGATAGAAGCAAGGCAAGAGGAGCTTTTGCAATTTAAACTTCAAAAGGTTTGGACTCTGGTGGATCTTTCAAAAGACAAGAGGGCTATTGGAACTAAGTGGGTGTATAGAAAAAAGAAAGATGAGAGAGGAATTGTAGTTAGAAACAAGGCAAGACTGATTGCACAAGGTTACACCCAAGAAGAAGGCATTGATTATGATGAGGTTTTTGCTCCTGTTGCTAGTGTGACAACCATGACTTGAGCAGGTTAGTCAAACTATTAGTGTTAACTTATGTATCTGTTGCAATGAATGGGTTATGTGATTATATGTGTTTATATGGGTTTATGTGGATTATGTGAGAAATTGGTAGTCAATCTACGGAGTGTGATCATCTCAATGATATTGGAATAGTGGTGAGATTGGTTGAATTCATTTCGTTTACTTTTGGTAACAAGGAAATGATTTTGTGATTTAAGCGTTTTAGTGATTTATCGTGTAAGTATTATTACGTGTACATATTTATGTGTTAGTAATGTTAGGTATGAATAGGTGTTAGTAGTTAGAATAAGAATGACATGTGAATTTCTATTTTTGTAAAGTTAGGTTAAAATAAAAATGAAAAGTTATTTATTTTAAAAGTCTAGTAAATTGCGTTTACGCAAAAAGGTATGCTCAAATAAGCTTAGGTTTTTATAAAAACTTAAGGTAACGCAAATAATTAAGTAATTAATAAATAAATAAGTAAATAATATAAAAATATATATATAAAGGGGAAATCGGCCAAAAAAGAAAGGAAGAAAAAAAAAGGAAAACAAATTTTACTCTAATTAAAATTGGTAAAAGATATCTATCATAAACCTTTTTGTAAACCTTATAAATACTAAAAACCCTTCTCCCCCTTGTTTTTAATTGTCCCAGCCGAATTTTGTCAAAGGAGGAAGAAGAATTTTTTTTTTCAAGTTTGATGATTTTTGTGTTCAAGATTCGAAGATTTAAGGTATAAATTATAATACTTTGAGTTAATTATCATTAAAAACATGTAATAATTATTATGATGAATAATTAGGGTTTCATAACATCTGTAATTAATGAGTCAATATCTTGGCAAAAGTTGATTTCATGCAATGTTAAGAACAGACTATATTTTGCCAACGTTCTACTACTGAAGCAGATTATTTGCCTGCAGCTAATAGCAATGGGCAAGTGTTATGGATCTAAAGACAAATGCTTGATTAATTGGGATACAACTTCATGAACACGCAAGATGTTCATCATTTGATGAATGAAAGCACATTTGTATTGTGAAGAATACAAATTTTTTATTCTAAAACCAAGCACATTGAAATAAGGCATCCAATTCAATCAAAGAAACTGTATGATAAGAAGTTGTGATTCAAAGTGATCAAGATCACAAAGACCACGAATTAGTAGATCTTCTCACAAAGGCTTTTGATGTTAGCAGTATAAACATTCCTGATATGTAGAGTAAGATCACTTAATTCTCTAAAGCAATTTGTTTGAGAGGAGGTAAATTAAGATTGGATGAAAGGAAATTTAACATTCAGCAGAAGTGGATGAAGGGTCAGGACAACCCACTGATCCCCAACACACATTATACATCTGCTCAACTCTCTAATGAAGAACCAATCACTGTTTTATAATCATATCAACTTTAAAAGACTAAAAAACCTAGGAAAGCCAAAAGGACCACATAATAGTCCTCAGTCCTATAGACCTAATCACCTTGTTTGCAGATGAACTGTCCTATAAGGAGTGGGAAATATAAAGAAAGGGCTGCCACTACTGCTTCTAGCTTATAGGCAGAGCCAAGACGTTTGTACCAATAAAAGGACCCAATAACCATGTCACACTTAATGAATCTTTTCCTCATGGACCTGATACAGTAGTGTTCCCAGGTGCCAAGATACCAAATAGGGGGTGCAGAAGCTTAAATAGGGGGGGGTGGTGGGGAAAAGAAAAGGAGGATGCATCTAAACAGTCCAATGACCACTCACTCAATAGTTAACACACTTGTAAGTGGGGAAGAACAAAAATAAACCTATGGCAATATGATTGAACAGTGTTACAAACTTTCTGAATGGTGAGAAAAAGAAAAGAATGAGATATAGTAGCTAAAAAACATAAAGAAAGTTGTGATCTACAGACAAAAGAGTGAATTGGTAAGAAAAAGACATGACATAATTTAGTGAGCTGAAAAACAGAAATATAAGATTGTGAGAATCTAAATTTATGATGGCAATGCTTGAAGAAAAGAATTGGAGTTTGATACTGCAGGCTAAAAACTTAACACGGCCATTATTAAGTTAGTACTAGCCGATGAATACTATACTGCTGGGTAAAGTTAATACGGCAAGACTTAAAAGTTAGTACTGTTAGGCAAAATTATTACAAGTGGGTGACCGTTATACTGTTTTGAGGCATAATCAGAAAGCCTAATTAAATATATGCAGTTGTACAAAATTTCTGCCAACAACTCGTCTATAGGTATTGGCTACATTTAGCGATTCATGATCTTTCAATAAAATCATAAGCCTTTCATCAAGATTAAAACAAATTTCCATTCAGTCGGTAAAATCAAAACCCTAAGTGCTCTCATATAATCACAATTAACGTTGCCAACATCATTATTCTCATATACAAACTATCCCAAGAACCCTTGGTATGTGCTTACATACACTACCTTTTAACCTTTAAAACGAGCTGAAAATAACCAAAACCGGACTAAAATGCCAAGATACCTTGTTTTGCTAAAATGTATTGTGCAGTAAAGATACCAAGAAAAGGACGAAAAACAAAGCCAAAACGACAAATCTGACCTCGGAATGGAAAAAGCTTGAAGGACAAAGGCCATACGCAGAGCCAAAGACCAGAAATAGTCAAAGTCAAAGTCAACTCAACAAATTAACAGTCATAACGAGCCGTAATTGAAGAATCTAATTGGATGCGATCATCAAACCATCTGATGGGCCTAGCAAGCCAATAGTATATTGATGAAACTGTGAAGACCAAATGGGCCCTCAGATCAAATGAACAACAGCCATTGTGGAGCATTGACAGAGACTATGAAGACTTTGAAGGCCCGATCCTAGCCCTTGAACAAGCCAATCTCAGCCATTGTACACACAAACCCACCCAAACCTTATTGGGCCTTAAAAAGCCCAATAACAAAAGCCTAAACCTTATTGGGCCCAGACACACTCAATTGGGCCGCAATTCAAGCCAAAAGCCCAAGTTCACAAACCCAAGCCCAATCCTGGCCTCAAAACAATCTTTTATAAAACCATAGGACTTAAATGTCACTATCTGAAAATGTATAAATAAAAGAAAAGAGATTTAAATTAAATGAAGTACAAAAATTTGCAATTTTACAAAGTATTAAATCCCTTGAAAAAACAACCAAGGGCTGAAACGGCCAATGACACCATATCTTTCATTAATTCCTTTGTTTTTTTTAAAACACAAGGCTGCATTTTTCCAACTATCAAACTCGTTAAATAACTAAAGAAAAGAAACAAGAGAAAGGGAAAAGAAGTAAAAGATGGGGGGTTCTTCTTGTGCATTTGAAACCTTTTAAACCTGTTAACCGCCCTCTCTACTCTTTCCCGCCATCTCCTCAAAAGCACCACCATCACATGATACCACCCTAACCCTTTTACCCAACCCATCGTTTACCCGGTTAAACCCATTCCCACCACCCACTAACCCTAAAAGATGCCACCTTGGCAATCTTCCCAAACCCGAAGCAATATCAATGGTGGGATCAAGCTCAAAAGAAGCACAACTCTAATCTAAGGGCTAGGATTGGAAGCTGAGGCTTCACCTCACACAAGAAACACAAAGAGAAGAAGAGAAGACTTCTTATATAAATGCAAGAAACACAAGCCGAAGATCATTAGTTTTACTAGCTTATTTTTATTTTAACTTTTAATTTAAAATTGTAATTTAAAGCTTTCAGAATGTTTCCTTTGTAATTTTATTTGGTTTCCTTTAAATTTCAAAGATTTATAAAAAAAAAAAAAATTTTCTGTTGCTTGCTACTGTTGAGATTATAAGATTTAAAAATTTATGTTTAAATCTTTTATACTTGTTCTATTTGCTTTTCACTGAGTTTAGTAACCATAAAATAAGCTAACCTAGCTTTTGTTGAAGTGAAATAGTAGTTAAAACATTTTTTATAAATATTAAGGGGGTGTTTGGTTTAGTGTTAAAATGGGGTTACATTTTGGGATGCATGGGTCAATTTCACTCAGCCAACTTTGGCTAGTGTGTGAAGTCAATAAGCCAATTTAAATTACCACCTTAGTTTTAAAACAAGTTTTGTTTAAAGTGACTTTTAAAATTCTGTCAAATTTGAGTACGCAAAAATGAGCTAAAAGGCTTGAAGCTGCAAAAGCAGCTTAAGCACACTCTTTGTGTGCATATATGTGTAGTTTCAATCTAGCCACATTTAGATCCAAGTCCTTTGTTCTGCCATCATTACTTGACAAATTAAGCAAAGTGTGACCTATGTGCAATATTATTGAAAACCTTGTCATTGAGCATTAAACATCAGCAGGTATCCATTGGATCCTAGCCCTCTTAATTTTTGGAAATAAGCTCTAATTGCCACCACTTGTAATTCTGTCTTTGCTTGTTTTTACTTTATTTTGGCTAATAAGCTCATAAGAGCTTATTTGCATAAGCCCAAAAAGCTTCCTTGTTCACTGTGCAGTTCCCCTGGTGCTGAGCACCATCATTCAGCCACTTTTATCTAGCTTATTTTGCATTAGACTCCTAGAACTTTTTGCTTTTTAGTGTAGCTTATTAGTTGCTTTTTAAGTCCCCAAAATTATTCAGCTTAATTCCCTTTCTAACTTAGCTTAATTTAGGCTTGAAAACCCCCAATTTCTGTCTTTTATAAAAATCTGTCCATATAGCTTATTTCTGTTTAGGCTTATTTTAGGGCTTATTTCTGTTGAATTTAGTTAAAATAGGTAGACATAGCTTAGTATTGTTAGTTAAATCCATTTTCAGCTTATTTTGAGCTCTTAAGCTCCAAGAAAAAGCTCAATAAGCTTTTAAGCTTATTAGCTTTCTGTCAGACAAAAAGCTCACTTTTCTGGCTTATTCACCCCACTTCAGCTTATGCACCTTTTATGAAAAATGTTCTCCTAAGTCCCCTTTACAACTTTGCTTCTTTAGCTTTTTGCTAATAAGCACTTTGGACTCTTCTTGTAATCGGGGTCCACTTCAGGGACCATTTGTGTAATTTCTTCTTTTATAGTTAGCATTGTTAGTCCCCTTTGTTAGTTAGCTTGTTACCCCGTCAGTCCTTTTGTCCTTTCACTGTTAGTCCTTTAGTTTTAACAACAGTTAGCTTTAGTTAGTTATTTAATTTAATTTAATTTAGTTTTAGGTTTAATTTTAATTAGTTTAATTAATATAAAATGCTACAGTAACTTTTAGGGCTTTTTATATTTTTAGATTCCTCAACTTTTTCTTTATTTAATTTGATTTTTTCAGATTTTTTGTAATAATATTTTCTGTCTTTTTCTATTTAATTAGTTTTAATTAGTTTTTAATCTTAAAAAATTCATAAAAAATACAAAAATTAACAAAAAAATATTTTTCTTTTTAATAAAATTTTATTTAATCAGTTAGTTTATATTAAAAATATAAAAACTTATGTAGGGTAATTTTTGCTAAAAATTCAGTTCCGGGCCCGTTTACGAGCCCGGATTTTTCGTTTCTTACCGTTTTGTTCGTTTTCGAACTCCGTTTTTGAAAATTTTTACATTTTCTTTTAAGTTAGAATATTTTTGATTTATTAAAATTTTAAAATTAATTTTAGGACTTTATTTTTATAATTTTTAGTTTTAGGCTTGCTATTTAATTCCCGATAGTCTATAATTGCATATTTAATTTAGTTAATTAATTTTAATTATTTTAGTCAATCATTTTTAGCCTAATTATGTTCCCCGTAGATTTTTAGGATTCCCATTACCACTGTTCATGCTCCCGTAGTTTAGGTATTTATCCATATAACTATTTCTGCTCCCCGTAGTTTTAATTAAGGTTCCCAATTTCCATTGCTTGCTTCCCGTAGAATAATTTTAGTTTTCTTTAATTAATTTTAGTTTATCTAGTTAAAAATCAAAATCATTTGTTTCTCAATTCAAATCATCAATTCATTCGTATCGATTTACCATTCCAGCCTCGTTGGGGATTTACGACCCGGGAAAACTCTATACTACTTCTCGGTATCATTGACTCTGCTTATAGACTATTCTTACTATATATTTGATATTTTATTATATTATATAATGTATTTATAAGGTGTAGTCATAGCGGATCAAATTTTGCGCCGCTGCCAAGTGAGCTGTGCAAACGTTTATCGTTACGTTGAACCATCTGTTTTCGAAAGGGTGCATATTTCTTTTATTATTAAGCTAAAAAAAAAAAAAAAAAAAAAAGTACAAAAATATTTTTTATTTCTTTTTAGTATAATTATCATTTAAAAAGCCAAAAAAAAAAAAAAAAAAAAAAAATAATCAAAAATATAAAAACATTGTCCATAAAAAAGAAATAAAATTAACAACTTGGTAAAATACCAAAAAATATAAATATTCTCAACTGAGGTATTATCATAATAAAGTTCCGGTGAACTTGTTGGTTCCATCTCGAACAAAAGATTTAAAAACTTGCCTTTTGTATCTCTTACGACGTACGGCTCACCTTGAAAGGTTAAACAAACTATAAAGTGGGTATAAGGAGGGTTGTTCCTAGGAACTACGACCCGAAAGGAGAAATAAGCTTCGCGCTATTCCTACTCCTCCGCTCACCTGTGCGTTTATCTTTTTGAGAGCTACCGTGAAGTAAGTAGATTATCAGGCTTAAGTTGTCTTATCATTTTGTCCGTTAAAATAAATTGTGAATTGATGGAAAACCCAAAAATAATCTTCTTTTTCTTCGTATCAATTAATTCTTTTCTTATCCATATTCATGTTTAATTCTTATGACGTCATTCCGAGTAACGTTTAATCCATTTACCCTGAAAGAATGCTCGTCTTGAGTGGAATTTTGTACACTCAACTGTGTTGTTTGAAAGGGAGTCTTAAAGACAAGATTCTTGTTCCTAAACCCCCTCGAAATTGTGCAAGGTGTGCAAAGTGTGGAACCCCGATTGATGGTCCATATTGTCAAGGATGTGCTCTTTTACGAAAGGAATTTATGGAAGGTTTGCTTACAAACTGTGTGGAAAATGAATTTTTCAAAGACTTCCAAGACACTTCCGAGTCATCCGACGACAATACCAACGTGTTAATGCTCCCACGAGAGCCCAATCGTTGTTAATCAGGACCCCATTAAAAATTCCTCCACCAAGCCTCTACACATTGACCATTGTGTCAATCGAGTGGCGGTAAATCGTTAGATTGGAATCTTTGTAACAATGCACTTTGTAAGTTCTGTGGAAAGGTGCTCATTAAACTGTTATAATTGCCACTCCGAAAGTTTCCGAATACCTCTAATTCGGAACCATGCAAAAATCAAACCATGTATGAGCCCTACAAACTTGCAAAGTTTGCAACACAATGTCTTCTTGGCACATGCCAAAGATGTGGTTGCACTGAATACGATGGAGTTTGTTTTTATTGTAAAGTTGGAAATGAAATACAAATCAATGTTTCAATTCCGTACTCTTCTAACGATTCTCCAAGTATTGCAAACCACCCTCCACAACCACAATGCGTACCATACTCTCGTGAATTATGTGGGAACGACTCTCATTACAGTTACGATTGTCCACCTCAAGTCCCGTTATGTCTACAATCAGTAAAACCCATGTTTTTCAATCAAAACTTGATTATTTCCACAACTTCACACGAGTTTTCCACAACAATATCTTTGTTTGTGACAAATATGCGGGGGTCCTCATGAAACCTTCCAATATCACCAAATGAAATGCAAGACTAATTATCATAAGCAAAATCGTGCTATGATTCAAATTCTTTTTGTTTTGGACCCAATTTCAACCCCCGCAATATAACCGTCAATCACCCAATCTTCAATTCCCAAAATGAGCTTCTCAATTCCAAAATAAGCTTATGGACAAATGGCAACCTTACGGAGGATTTGGTTGATCAAGCAATACAAAGAAGGAAGGAAGAAAAGCGAATCGCGAAGAACAACGGCTTAGAGATCGATCTTGGAATATTCCCGAATGCTACGATGAGACGAAGACAATACCATTTGCACTCACCACGCCGTTTTACCAATCAAGGACCCGACAACTCTCTAAAATGGGGGACCGAGCAATCTTTGACACTTTCCGAAACGGAATCAGACGAATTCATAAAGTCTAGTGTTGAGGACCCCCTTTCCCCAATCCCCAAGTGGATGTCCCGAGGTATTCCCGACAGTATGTGTGATGTGCCTCTTTGTAACAATCCTACCTCTCTTGAAGCTTTCAAAGAACACTCTGAGATTGTTGTCAATTCCTACGATGATAATTCTTCAAGTGATGACGATTCTCCCTACGATGAGAATATCGATTATGTCGATGCATCATCTCCCGATGTTGAGATCGTCAGCTTAGAGGTGGTAGAGATTGTTGATCCGGAAGTTGGAAGGATTGATGATGACAATTCTTTAACAATCAAAAGACATACCTTTTCTCGTAAAAGATTGTTGAATGTCAACGTCTATTGCTAAGATCGATCATTGAGAGATAATCCTACTTCCATCTTCCGAAGTGTGATCAAGTCTACCTCCACATTTCCTATCTTTTCTGAGGAGACTGAACACTTATAATTCTTTCCCGAATCTGAAACTTTTGTCCGCTTTAAACTAAAGAGATTAGTTAGTGGCAGTCACTACTCATTCCTGAGTTATCTCTTCCAGATTATAAAGCTTTACTTTCTACGTTGATAACGAACATTTTAAAGAAAGAGAAGGTGGCAATACTAAAAAACCACTACTCTTGTAGATTTTTTCTCATAGGATTTCGTTTAACTTTGATCTTTCGAATGATCAGTTACCCTCCTCCCGATAGGAGTGATTTTTCTTTATCATGAGGGTTCGCTCGATGAACTCACTCACACATGTCTCTCCCGGAACTTGAATGTTTTCAAATTTAAGATTGAGCCGATCTAGAGATTTGACCTCTACTATTGACCTCAAGGATTCGAAGAATGTGTCAACAACAAAAAATGTGACTGGCACCACTTGAGGATGACCAATCTTCTCTCTTCACTTATGTTGTATGGATTTTTCTTGCTTTTCTCACGTATCCAGTTGCTCCACCATATCTTCTCTCCTGTGGGAAGTGAAGACATCATTTTTGATCCACGGCATCTCAATGTATCATTCTTAGTGCCGGATGTAAAAATCTCATCGAGCGGGAAACTACATGAAATTCAATTTTTTTCAAAACCTCTTGAATGAAAGTCCGAATGAATTTATCTTCCACTTATTGCTTCCCCATGGACCAATGAATTCGGGTCGAGTCGAGCTTCTTGACTCGGTCAACAAAAAACAAGGCGCTTCGTGGGAGGGCACCAACCCCATGCATATCCTTAGTATGTAATAAATAAGTGTTTTTGTGTGGAGAAGGTTTACATATTCCATAACACCTTGTTCTGTGTGCTTGTATGTCCCAGGTATTTCCCAAGGATTGTGAAGGCTCTCGATTCTGTCATTTTTAACTCGAGCTTCACATCTCAGCTCAATTTGGAATTCAGTATCCAAATCTTTATCGACTAACGTTTTATCTTTTGGCATACTTCATAAACGCCTTAATTTTACGTAGGAACCCAGAATACCCTGAAACATCCGAGCGATGTTTAGTTCTAGTATGAGGGGGGGGGAATCTTCGATTTATTTTTTGCCTGCAGTGTTGTTTATCACGCAAATCCCGTTTTAACCTACCAAATTTTTGCAAAAATACCAAAAAAATGAAAAAAAATTTAAACAAATTCAAAATAGAATAAGTGTTTTTTTGTCTTAATTGTAGAGAAAGAATATATTTTTGACTCGCATCGGGGATCGGAGCGTGTTGAGCCCTTAGCTATTTCTTATTAAGGCCAAAGTCTTTCACATTCTATTAGCTATTGAATTCTTTAAGTGAAGAACGAGAAATGATAGAGTCAAATATAAAAGTTTATGTGTACAAGCAAGATTCGTACTAGAAAACTTACATTAATAACTAGGTTCTTTTTCACCCATAAGCTTCTAATCCGCCTAATCATACGTTTTCGATTTATTTCAGCTAAGTCAATCGATTATTTTTCAGAAAAAGTCTTCAAATTTTTTTTTATTTTGTGACTTGATTCTTTAACAAAAACAAAAGTCTTTGAAAGATTTTAAATGCCAATAAAGCAAACATTGATTATATGGAGCAAGTAAATAGATGTGTCGTGATATCCCACTCCGCTAACCACGAGGTGGGGGTTCAAACTAAACTCTTTGCTTCTTCTAGAGGACTTGGTGTGTCGTGATTCGCACTTGAAAGAAAGGTCTAGGTGAGGTTTCAAACTAAACACTAATCTAAGCCATATTAGGAAGAAGGTGTTTGATGTGATTTTCCCACTACGCTAGCAATACGAACGTGGTGGGTTTTCAAACTAAGACACCGAGACGTTGGTTGTGATATCCCTATAGGGAGCGAGGCCTAGTAGAGTGTTTCAAACCAAGCAACGCATTCCTACTTAAGAACTAAAAAAAAAAAAAAAAAAATAAAATAAAAAATAAAAGTATAAAAAATAAAAAAAATAAAAAATAAAAAAAATAAAATAATAATAAGAATAATTTTTGAAGTTTCATAAAAAATCAAAGTTGCTAAAGTCTTAATAAATTGTTGCTGTCGTGAGTCACGATTCATTTTGTGACTAGAGAATAAATGATCTATGTTTAGTTAAATCAAGCACACACACGTATATCAATTATCCATGTCGGAGTTCAAAAGTTCTACAAGTCCATAAGTAATGAGGCTTTACACCTAAACTTATCTCTGACAATGAATCTAGTTTTAAAATGGCTTGGCTTACGACGAGTGGAAAAATCGGGGACGATGAAATTTTCCTCTTGACATCCGTCAATCATTCTATGGACGTTTCTCACTCTCATGAACCATTTTGAGTTAAATAAAGAAAAGACAAACTCATTCCAAAAGCCAAAAAAAATTAGGAGTAGTCAATGTACATTACAAAATAATGGTGTTCAATCGGCGATTTGTCGAAGCTATGATTCTTTCCTTGACAAACACTTTGCTACTTTTCAACGTTAGTAGTCGGAGGGGTTCAAGAGTCTTAGTTTTTCGTGAATGCTCTTACTCATAGCATGCGTGAGGACACGGCAATGTCATAGTATGGGGGATTTTGGTATGTGCTTAAATACACATACCTTTTTCCATTGAAAACGGACTTAAATGACCAAAAACAGACAGAAACTCTGCCAAGATATGTTTGTTTAACACTTGTGTTGTCAGAAAAATATCAACACAAAAGACAGAAAACAATGCAAAAAAAATGACAAAACCAGACAATCGGAAGTGGAAAAAGCTGTGAAGACAAACCAACAAAGCCAGAAAAGACCAGAAAAGTCAAAGTCAACTCAACAAATCAACAGTCAAAACCGAAGCCGTAATTGAAGAATATTATTGGTTGCAATCTCAACCCATCTGATGGGCCGGGAAAGCCCAATAGTATATTATTGAAGACTGTGAAGACCAAAAAAAAAAATGGGGCCCCCCCCCCCCATCAATCAATGACAACAAAGCCCATTTGTGTCAACTACAGAGACTATGAAGACGTTGAAGGCCAATCCAGCCCTTCTGAACAAGCCAATCTCAGCCATTGTACACTCACAAAACCCACCCAAACCTTATTTGGCCTTAAAAAGCCATAACATAAGCCTAACCCTTATTGGGCCCCCAAATGCACACCCATGGGCCAAAACCTAACCCAAGCCCAGACCCTGGCCCAAAACAATTTTTATAAAACCTCAGGGACTGAAATTGTGTCATTTTGAAATGTTTTTTATAAAAGAAAAGTGTTTTAAAAAAGGAGAAGGACTGAATTTGCAAATTACAAAGTGTTTTCTCTTTATAAAAGGCAGGACCAATTTCAGACATTGTTTCTTTCTTTCTTTAAAACCTTTTAATAAAACACAAGGGGTGTTTAGGCCAACTTTCCAAACTCATATATAACTAAAAAAAAAGAGAGACAAAAGAAATGGAAAGGTGCTGGAAGTTGGGGGTTTCTTTTTGCCAACTCTCGAAACTTCAAACCTGTATCACCTCTTTCCCCTCTCAACACGTTTCCCGCAACCACCTTCAAAACTCACACCATCACATTCCACCTACCCATCTTTTACACCCAACCCATCTCTAGAACCATCCATCACCCCCCCCTAATCCACTAACAAAAAGAAGGCCCCTCTGGCAATCTTACCAATTTCGAGTACAAATCAATGGCGGGATTGAGCTTAAATTACAAGAAAACATACAAAAAGAAAAGAAGGGCTAGGATTTGATGCTGATTCACACCACCACAAGAAACACAAAAGGTTCAAAGAAAAGAGGACCTGGCTTCTATAATAACAAGAAAACACACCCCGAATACAAGACCTTAGTTTTAACTAGCTTATTTTTATTAAAATTTTTAATTAAATTGTAATTCCCAGTTTATTACAGCTTATCTTATTAAATGTAATGTTATTATTTTTTATAAAGGATAATGCAAGTTCGAAGTTTACATTTGAGTTCTTTCTTTTAAAATTCATCTTGTAACTTTATTGTTAAATCTTGAAAAAGTGTGCTAACTTTCCTCTTTATTAACCTGCTGTCACTAAGGAACCTACATTGTTTGTTTTTAAGTAAAATCAAGTCAAAAAGTTTTTTTGACTTACTTTAAGGGGTGTTTGGCAAAGCTTTACAATGGTCAGTTTGGAAGTGTATGGTCACAAGCACTCAGCCCCGTGTAGGCGTGATTGTTGTGCCTAATGGGACCAGTTTAATCACACAATTTTAGTATAAAATTAATCCTTAGTTAATCCTATAGCTTCTTGTTAGATTTTTACAAGAAAATTAAGCTTAAAAGCTTAAGCTGCATAGACGCATTAAGCTTCACCTTCTTATGAGCTCTTAAGTACACAAAAAAGCCTTAAAAAAGCCATATGTTACTGTCCTTGTATTTCTTGACCAGTATCAAAAGTGGTCTTTGCATTTTTTTTCTAAAACCCTTGATTTCTAAGCCAAAAATCAGCAGGTTTAATTGTTTCCTAGCACTTCATATTTTGGAAATAAGCTCATTGACCACTACTCTAAATCTGTTTGGACTTGGTTTGGGGTAATAAGCACTCTTGTGCTTATTTGGCTTAAGCCAAAAAGCCCCTTATTTCTGTTTGGCACCTCCCCTGGTGCTAGACACCATTTTCAGCCCCCCTTTTATAAGCTTAATTTTTGATTAACCCTAGTTCTTTTGCTTCTTTCATAAAGCCTATAGGAGTACTTTAAGTCCCCTTTGCTATAGCCTATCTACTTATTAGTTAGCTTATTTAGGCCTTAAAGTCACCATTTTTCTGTTTTCTTTTAAAACTGTCAATTTAGCTTATTTGCATATTAGCTTATTTTAGGGCTTATTAAGTGACCTAGCTTAAATATAGGGTACCCTTAGGTCTAGTAGCTTATTCAACTAGTTTCTAGCTTATTTTGCAGCTTAAAACCTCAAAGAAAAAGCCAAAAAGCTCTTTGAGCTTTTCACATTCTGTCAGCCCAAAAAGCTCATAATTCTGGCTTATTTAGACCCTTTCAGCCACTAGCCCTTTTGTAAAAAATGATAAGCTGAAACCCCTGAACAACTTTTCTTTTTTAGCTTTTTGATTTTAAGCCCTTTGGACCTACTTTGCATTACGGGGTCCACTTCAGGGACCATTTATGTAACTTTCGATTTTCTTGTTAGCACAGTTAATTCCTTAGGTTAGATCCTTGTTGCACTGTTAGTCCTTTAGGGTATTACACTGTTAGTCCTTGCCAGTTAGGGCCGTTAGTTATTTAATTTAATTTAATTTAGTTTTAGGTTTAATTTTAATTAGTTTAATTAATATAAAATCTAACAGTAACTTTAGGGCTTTTATATTTTTAGATTACTCACTTTTTTTCTTTATTTTAATTTGATTTTTTAGATTTTTTATAGTATATTGTTATCTGCACTTTTTATATTAATTAGTTTTTAATTAGTTTTTAATCTTAGAATAATCATAAAAATACAAAAATTAACAAAAAAATATTTTTCTTTTTTTAGAAAAATTTCTTTAATCAAAAAGTTTGGTAGGAAAATAATGAAACTTGTGTAGGGCACTTTTGCTTAAAAATTCATTCGCCCGTTTACGAGCCCGATTTTTCGTTTCATACCGTTTTGTTCGCTTTTTAACTCCACTCTGAAATTTTTTACATGTTTCATTTAAGTTAGAAATATTTAATTTATTTAAATTTTAAATTTAATTTAACGACTTTATTTTTATATTTTTTAGTTTTAGGCTTGCAAATTAATTCCGATAGTCTATAATGGCATATTTAATTTAGTTAATTAATTTATTATTTATTAGTCAATCATCTTTTAGCCTAATTACGTTCCCTGTAGATTTCGTAGATTTTCATATCCATTATTAATGTCCCCGTAGTTAGGATTTATCCTATAACTATTTTAGATTCCCCGTAGTATATTAAGATTACCATTTCACTGCTTGTTCCCGTAATAATTTAGTTTTTCTTTAATTAATTTAGTTTATCTAATTAAAAATCAAAATCATTTGTTTCCCACCAAAATAATCAATTCATTCGTATCGATTTACCTTCCCAGCCTCGTTGGGGATTTACGACCCGGAAAACTCTATACTACTTCCGTAATCATTGACCTGCTTATAGACTAATCCTTACTATAATATTTGTATAATTTTATTATATATATGTAATTTTAAGTGTAGTCAGAGCGGGATCAACTATCATTACAATCCTGATTTTTTGAACCCCCCAAAACCTGCATTGTCTTGTACTCTCCATCTGACAAATAGTGGTACCTATTCTGATCCAAACTCCTTAGTGTTTTGGAGGATCATAAATCTATCTCCTCCGAAGTGCTAATTGGAGAATGCTATAGTGAGTCCAAGTTGTTGTTTATGTCTGAGCTACTATCCAATTCACAACAATGTTTCTGCAAGCTAACAACAAAGTATGAGCTATGCATACTTAAGGAAGTCCTTTCAATTAAAGCTCTTGACTAATGTTTGATAGCAAAATGATTTGTGGGATAGGCCTAAGGAATGGGTTGTCTACCTATCCTAATATCCTTAGTAAGACAAAATCAGTTATTGGTTTTCACCATGATTCCAAACACCCTTCATATTGTGGCTATGCATATCGAGTCCAATTTTTTAATCTAAAACACCCCTAAACTGCTATAGTAGAGTTTAAGACTATAAAGGTATTTTCGAAAAAGGTTATCATTCTAAAGAAACATGAGCAAAAAGCAACACACAGCAACAACATATATGAGCAGTTAAGCTTGAAAAAAAACATATAAAGGACACACATTAGCAGAAGCTACAATAAATAAGGCAAAAAGGAATAAGGAAAAAAAATATAATAAAGTTTACCATTCTGATTTGGTCAGTTTGCAATAAGGGTTTATATGAAACAAGTGTTAGCTGGATTACTGTAGCTGAATGATTTTGGTGGTGAAATGAATAATGTGTGTTATGAAGGGTAGCAAGAGTGTGTAAGGGGGGTAGAGGATACGTTAGGACTGTGGTGGTGGAATGAATTAAATGTGTTAACATTAATTAAAATGTATCAGTTCATTCTAGCTTTGAGCAGTTTTAACTTAACCATTAGCATAATTATGTTTAACCTAGCAGTATGAACTAGTTTAACCAGATTCAAATATCAAACTTCATTCAGATATACAGCAAAATTTCGAACAATACATAATAAAGACTAAACAACACCTGAATTTTTAATAAACATCATACTTTCATTACTTAGGGATTATCCATCAAAACTTCCATACATCCTTCATACTTATTCACAGACACAAACTGAACATTATTAACACTAAACAACCATTACAGCTGACATGCCTGGCAGCACTAACTATTGCCTGGCAGTACTAAATGAGTTTAGCAGTACACACATATAAACCAAACAGGATGTAAAAAATTAATAGATAAAATGAAATCATTTCACAAGGAGTATTGCATGACAACCTTGAGCATAGACATGGTTTCACTTGGATTTTCATATTACAACACCCTTCCACAGTCCTTTCGATAGTAGTCATCTCGTGATTCATTAGCCAAGTCACGTCGATCTACAAGAGGCAATACGTTATCATTGCGATGGTGAATGACGGTACTAAATTCCTCATCGACTTCGTCATACGTATCTTTGTAATTCTTGGGAGGTGTCTTAAAGACAATAGATAATTTTTTATCTACCGGGTCTTTCACATAAAACACTTGTAGTGCTTGTGAGGCTAATACGAACGGATCAACCTTGTGGCCTAAATTATTCAGGTCGACCAATGTATACCCAAGTTTATCGCGTTTCACACCACCGAGATTTTGATTAACCCAAATCACAATGAAAAGAGGAATTTTCCCAAACGGAATGCTAGTACCCATATATCTTGTAAAACATCATAATTAAGCTTGTCTGTGTTGCATACCTGTCTTTAGATATGTGCAGATCGATTTCCTCAACACTAACCCCACTGTTCTGGTAAACTTTGCCATCATGACATTTCATACGAAAGGTATACTCATTGATGTTATATGCATCGTATTTCACTACTGTGGCGTGTGGTCCATATGATATAACACCTTACATTTTCTGATACAACTTTCTTGTCGACCGCTAACTCTCTCTCCACCTGAATTTCATTACACGTATATATTAGCTTCAAATTTAAGGAACAACAAACAAACAATTATAAATAACATACGATAAATTACCTCTTCGCGTAACCACTTAGCAAAAGATTTAATGTGCTCATTTTCCAGAAATGCTATTCGTTTACCCGGGTTTTCTGTTTTCAAAACTTGCTTGTGTCGCCTGAAACAAATGTCATAGATATTAATTTTGATAGAAACATTTTAAAGTAACGAAATAGACATCGTGTTAGTAATACTTTACTTGATAATACGTACCATTGCATCAGTATGTCTGTATTACATACAAATGTGCTTTTTGAAAGAGTTCTGCAGAAACTTCACTTGATTTGCCGGCCTACAATGGCTTTCCTTCCTCATTTTCATAAGTTTCATGTTTACTAGGTGGGATACCAATAGTTTCTATAGATTTACGATATTCACTAAAAAATTCTATTGTTTCTTCCACAATAGTCTCCTCAGCAATGCATCCCTCTGGTTTATTTCTGTTTCGCACGTGTCCTTTAATAACCTTTTCTACCTCTTTCCCGTAGGGATACAGTCTCCACCGAAAGCATATGGGACCACATAATTTTACCTCCCTAGTTAGGTGCACAGTCAAATGTATTATAATATCAAAAAATGACGGAAGGAAAGAACTCTCGATAGGCACAGGTCACTACCAGTTTCTGATGCATCTTATCTATTCTTTTCAATATATTTCTTTGCTACGAACGATGTAAAGAAAAAAGCAAAAACTGATAACAAGCAATAACGTGTGGGTTGGGTGCATGATTAAACTGTATTTGCAATGGGCGAAAAACTCTTGGCATAGCATGTGATAGTCACTGCTATTCTAAGGCTAATGAGCGTCCTATCCTTTAGTTGACCAAACTAAGAAATTTGAGCAATAGCCCTTCTGGTACCTAGATGTTGTGTAATGTTCCACAAAGATGTCTTTTCAGCATTCGTTAATGTGTAACCTGCTGGAGGTAGTGTTGTTTTGTCTTCTTCTTTATAGCAAACAACTCTAGTTTTACCCCTAACTCAGCCAGATCCAATCGAGCATTTAATCTATCTTTCGTCTTTCCCGGAACATGTAGCAGAGTTCCGCCTATACTCTCAACAACATTCTTTTCTACATGCATAAAATCAATACAATGTGGAACATGGATTATGTCCACCATACTTATGTTTTCGATACCAAATAATTGAATCATCCATTACACCCCATTTTTGTCGTTTACTAATTTGCTTGAACACAACCCTCTTCTTCTATTGTGGTTCTTTTTGCTTTTGATCTACCACCCTGCCTCTTCGTATCTTCTTGGTTTTCTAATCATTATTATTTGTTCATTTTCCTTTTCCCCACTTATTTTTTCAATATGTTTTTACCTCGTGTATAGTTGTTCCCCGGTCATTGAGATTGGGAGCACTGGAGAAAATTCTTAGTTGTCCATTAAATTCCTGTCCTTTTGGATTTCTAAACGGATGGTTATAGGTAGAGTATCGTCTATGACCAAAACAAACTTTGCTGATGAGGCAGACATGTCCTAACACAGTTTGTATCTTTCCCACATACTACACAACCTTGAATCCACTGTACGGGCAGCCACATAATGTACCAAGTGCAGGGTAATCATTTATTGTCCATAACACAATGGCACGGTAGATTGAAAGTTAGATCTTTTGTGGAAGCTCATACGTATCAACCCCTATCTCGAATAATTATGTAGAATCATCAACCAACTGTTCTAAAAAAAGAAAACATCGATATCATTTCCCGGGTATCTCGATATTAATACCGAAAGGTTGATAAACTTTCTTTTCATACACAACCATGGAGGAAGGTTATATATGACAGTTAAAACTGGCCATACACTGTGATGCCTGTTTCCCGTGTTGACGTCAACCCCATCAGCCGATATTCCTAGCCGTAGATTTCTTGTATCTTCAGCGATTTCGGGGAATTTCTCATCTATGGTAACGCATGCCTGTGAATTCTGCGGGTGACGTAACACACCATCTGTTATCCTCCGTGTCGCGTGCCATCTTAAATCTTCTGAAATACTTTCTATCTTAAATAGTCATTGCAGTCTTGGTATGATTGGAAAGTACCACATTACCTTTGCTGGAATGTTTTCGTACACTTTCTTTGTCTTATTATCCACCTTCCATCTTGATGTCCCACAAGTTTGACACGCAGTCAGATCCTTGTCATTCTTCCAATAAAGAAGTCAGTTGTTGATACATACATGTATCTTTTTGTATCATGATCCCATTAATCTCATAACTTTTTTGGCTTGATAAGTTTTTTCCACCATTTCGTTACCAGCAGGTAGCATCTTTTTTATCAAGCCTAGTAATTCAGTGAAAAACTTATCAGAAGCTCCGTATTTACCATTTCAATAGAGAAGTTAAAAACTAGTGCGACACATTTGTGAAGTCAGGACAACCTTTTCGTAAAGAGGCTTCTCTGCGTCAAATAAAAGTTCCTTGAAACTTGACAAGGTCAACCACACAAAATAATCTATTTGTAGCATAACCAATACTACTGTTAGCTAAGTGGCCATCTGTGGAATATAAGCAAAATCCATGTCGTCAACAAACTCTGTTGTAGCATTAACAGGTTTTGGGGCACTTATTGATGGCTCATCCTCTTCTCCATGTTTAGTCCACTTTGTGTAGCTTATATCAATCCCATGTCTGTATAAATGGTATTGCACTTCCTCCACTTTATGCTCTATGTGGTTTAAACATTTGGTACATGGACATGGAATGTAAATATGTTTTTTTTATTAAGCGTCGTGGGTAATGTTCCCATCTTCTGCAAGTTGTTTGTACTTGCATAATCAGTAAACGCTGCTACTCCATCAACATAAGATTTGCTGATCCTATTAGTTTCCATCCAAGAGTTGTCCATGTTTATAAATGTGTCCCTGCAGGTCACCCCATCATTAGTTTAAAGGTCCGGTGAACAAAAACCAATATAAACTCACAATATAAGAACAGATTCTGGTAACTTGACATTTAAGTTTTTCAATTAAGATAGTTGTTTGAGGCCAATTTATAGCATTTTCCAACACACATTCCCTTGTAAATATCACCCATCCAGGACCCCTAATTCATTTAGTCCCAAAATCCTGGTTCCATATGGTTCATGTGGGTAATAGGCATAACAGGGCCTACTATATATATATTGACCAATACCTAGCTAATTTATTAAACCAAGAAATATGACATAAATTACAAGAAATCTCACAACAAATGTTCAATTACCAGCATACATCAAGACATTTTCAATTACAGAATCATAAACACGGTTTTTTTTAGAACGATGTGTACAAAAGGAACATAATACTTACTAGTGGTGATGAGAGTGGTGGGTTTATGATGGGAGAGTGACAGCGATCGACGAGAGAGTGACATGATGAGAGTTGTGGTGGTGACAGGATTTGTGGTGAGATGAGAGGGACTTATGGCGGGTGACAGGAGGAGTTGTTTCTGAGGGAATATGATTCATGAAATTTTTGGGGGAATACATTATCATGAATTTTACGAAATATTTCACAAAAATATCGGAGGGAAAATACCTTTAGCCACGATAATATTGAAAAGGTTGCAAAAATCATGAATCGATAGACGAACGGTCGACCTCCTGGTATCTTTTGTAATCATTCTAGGCGGGATTAATTGGGAAAATACTTTAGGAGCCATTGATAATAGATGTGAATAAAAGTTTTTTATTGCTTTACTACAAAATTAACTAATAGTAGCAAAGGTTGAAAAAATCGCGAATCGATAGCGTAAGCGATCGACTTGCCTGTAGCTTGTAATCGTCTAGATACAAGGATTACTCGTAGTATCGGTCGAGGCCATCACCTGTGTACGACACATTCATGACTGTGACAAAGGATAAATAACATGGTTGTAGTGGCTTATATTATAATGGAACCCATGCATGACCGGTGAATATGGCTAATTCAAATGGGTCGAGTATGGGGATCATATGCATTAGGATATCATTGGTCACATTCAGTATTTGACATCATATGGGTCATATACATTGTGTGTAGATGCTTAGTAGAGTCATGTAAGACACATCCTAAACTTAACTGTTGACAATGGGTAATTAACATGGGTCATGTGCATTGGGTTGTAGTGGCTTATATTGTAATGGAACCCATGCATAACCGGTGATTTTATGGCTATTCATAATGGGTTTATGGGTCATGTGCATTAGGATATCACTAGTCACATTCATTAATAGGTTATTTAACATTCAAAAGGGTCATATGCAGTTAGGGTTGTATTTTGCGCTTAAGTGTCTGTTACGACACAATATAAATAAAATAATATTAATCCATGACTTGGTGGACAATTAGTAA
The DNA here is from genome assembly GCA_026074375.1 of Tanacetum coccineum. NCBI lineage: Eukaryota > Viridiplantae > Streptophyta > Magnoliopsida > Asterales > Asteraceae > Tanacetum > Tanacetum coccineum. The sequence goes on along the minus strand of BQNB010038934.1, from coordinate 8,223 downwards.
TTAACAAGGGGTCCATAGTCATTACATTGGGTTTGTAGTAGCTTATATTGGAAATGGAACCCCAATTCAACGAGCCGATGATTATGGCTAATTAATCAATGGGTCGATCATAGGTCATATGCATTAGGATATCACTGGTCATATTCATTAATGGGTATTTGACATCATATGGGTCATATGCATTGGGTTGTAGTTTCGCTTAGAGTGTCATGTTACAACACATCCATGACTGGTGACAATTGGTAATTAACATGGGTTATGGTCATTTGCCATTGGGTTATAGTGGCTTATATTGTAATGGAACCCATGCACGACTGGTGATTATGGCTAATTCATATGGGTCGTCGATCATGAGTCATGTGCATTAGGATATCATTGGTCACATTTATTAATAGGTATTTGACATCATATGGGTCATATGCATAGGGTTGTAGTGGCTTATATTGTAATGGAACCCATGCATAACCGATGATTATGGCTAATTCATATGGGTCATGTTCATTAGGATATCAACTAGTCACATTCATTAATGGTATTTGACATCAATAGGGCATAATCATTAGGTTTGTAGTTGCGCTATAAAGTGTCAAGTTACGACACATCCATGTACTGGTGATAATAGTTAATTAACAGGGTCATGGGTCATGTCGTGGGTTTGTAGTGTCTATATTGTAATGGAACCCAAGCATGACTGGTGATTAATGGTATTATTCATATGGTCGATCAGGGTCATAGCCTATAGTGAATCACTGTCACATTCAGTTAATGGGTTATTTTGACAATCATGATGGGTCAAATGCATTTGGGTTGTAGTTACGCTACTGAGAGTGTCATGTACGACACAATCCATGACGTTGACAATTGATTAATTAACATGGGTTATGGGTCATGTGCATTGGGTTGTAGTGGCTTATAATGTAATGGAACCCATGCGACACCGTGATTTATGGCTAATTCATAGTTCGTCGTCATGGGTCATGAGCATTAGGACATCACTGGTCACCTTCATTAATGGGTATTTGACATCATAAGGTCATATGCATGGGTTTATGGCTTAGAGTGTCATGTTAATACACATCATGACTGGTGAACAATTGGAGTAATTAACATGATCATGGGGTCCGTGAGCATTGGGATTGTATAGGCTTATATTGTAATGAAACCCATGCATGACTGAGATTAATGGCTAATTCATTATGGGTCAAAGCATAGTGCATTAGGATTCACTAACCACTTCATTAATGGGTATTTGACATCATATGGGTCATATACATTGGGTTGTAGTTGCTTAGAGTGTCATGTTACGACACATCCATGACTGGTGACAATGGGTAATTAACAATAGGGTCATGTGCATTGGGTTGAAGTGGCTTATATTGTAATGGAACCCATGCATGACCGGTGATTGTGGCTAATTCATATGGGTCATGGGTCATGTGCATTAGGATATCACTAGTCACATTCATTAATGGGTATTTGACATCATATGGGTCATATTAGGGGTGTTCACGGGGCGGTTCGGTTTCGTATGATTGGTAACGGTATTTCGTAAATTGATCCAAATTTATTTTAATTTAAATTTAAATTTTTTAAATTTTACCAAAACAGAAAAATCAAATCTTCTATCACCATTACTCTCCAAGCCAGAATCATTTTCTTTTACACATTGTTGCTCAAGAGTCATGGAAAATCAATCCGATGTTCAGAATCATTTGGTGGAAATTCAAGCCGATGATCATGATCTTTTGGTTAATTCTAATAATGAAAATGATGATATGTTAGGATATGAATCCGAGAAGTATTCTGATGATGAAGATGCGGATGGAACCAACCATGCTGAAGATGCGGATGGAACCAACCATTCAGATCTGAAACTAGTTAAGAGGGGCATAACCAGGCTATATAAGTTTCGCAAGGAATATGGCAAACCTGGTGGAATAAAGATCAAGGTAACCTTTGATGTGTTGAATAGGGTATCAGGGTTACACAGAGCACTGTTTCGAGTTTTTTAGGAGATCTTGTTCGTAAGCACATAGGTTTGAAGATTCTATCCTAGAAGAAGGTGGATAAAGAATCAAGAGATAAACTATGGGATGAAATCACGGTACATATATACTATTTTTTAACCTAGTACTACATAAGTTTATCTACGCATTTACATTATGTGCAACTAATTAACAACATTGTGTTAATCTTTGCAGCAATATTTTGATGTTGACTTGACAGTTAGAAACTTGGTAATGCATCGTCTTGGTAAACTGCTAAGGAATTTCAGAATGAAACTGAGAGAAAAATACATATTGCCCAACCTAAATACACCTTCGAAACTAAATGAACTCCCTGCCAAGTATAGTACAATTGTGAAAGCAGAAGAATGGGTCGAGTTTGTAAACTACACGACCACCGATGCATACAAGGTTTTAATTAGTCATCTTTAGTTAAGCCTATATGTCATTTCATAATAAGCAGTTATAATCTTCTCAACAGCTTTAACAATCCAACAACATTAACTTTTCCACTGGCAGTCTTCACTTGAACTAGCAGTAGTAACTTTCAATAGCAGCATTAACTCCCACAGGCAGGATTAACTGTATTGCCAATAGTAGTAAACACGACATATATTTCATTGTAGTTCTCCAGCAGTACTAACTTTATACTAGCAGTTCTAAGTTATACTAGCAGTAGTAATATATTAACTAGCACTACTAACTATGTACTAGCAGTAGTAACATATTTACTCTAGTTGTACTAACCACTTGGTATCTTTTCCTTGAAGATCATCAGCAGCACTATCTTTACTTGAGCAACATTAATCTTTAACAGCATCAAGAAGGCTTTTAATCCCAATACTTGTAATTTTGTGTTTTTAGGAGAAATCAGCTAGAGGTAAAATGGCGCGTTCCAAAAATGTTTATCATCATAAAATGGGACAAGGTGGATATGTTTTTGTAAAAGAGAAAATGGCAAGATTACATAATGTTTGTTTTACAAATTGAGAGATGAGTTTGAGAAATGAATCTGCTTACATTGCACAATTTGCACATTTGCATTTAATACCCTCATATTTTCGTTTATCTTGGTTTAACTTTACATGTGTATGCATTTGATGTTTATTAGATTGAAAATAAAGAAATTGAAGCAGATGAAGAACCCCCGCGTGGTATAATGTGGTTGAAAGGAAGGGTAAACAAAGACAAAGAATTTAAAGATGATGAGATTAGATCAGTGGGAGATAAACTTGTAAGTTTGACTGCAATTTTTTTTATTATGTTCATTTTCGTATAATAACCTATTTCCCATATTGTGTGTGCAGAAAGAAACTGAGGACAAGATCAAAGAAGGAACCTTGCAGGTAGATCAAGGCACTGATGCCATGACACTTGTATTAGGTAAGGAAAAGGGAGGTTATGCAAGAGGAGTGGGAAGTGGAGTGACATACAAGAGGTATTTTGATCTTCCACGAAGCAAACAAGCAGCTGATGAAAGAATTTTGTTACTAGAAAGTCAACTTGATGCTGCGAGACGTGAACGTGAAGAGAAAGAACTATTAATCAAGAGTATGTCCAGCAAGATGTCACAGACAGAGGGAATGGTGACTGAACTGAAAAATCAGTTGGCTGCACAAGGGGGGCAGTTGCAGTCAACGCCAACTCAATTGACACCACTAGATGTAAGACATTTTTTATGTTGTTAACAATTTCATTTTCTAATTAACTTAATTAACGCTCACAGCACTGATCTTATAGATAGCAGGTACATCTGACCTAATACACTAGGACCTCCTTTTATACACCAAGGAGACCTAATGGGCTTACAATAAGTTTCCATCCAATTCTAATCTTTTCCTAATATAATTCATGCATATCTAAGAAGCAGTAATAACACAACAGTACTAGCTTATATCGAATAGTCTTAACTCAGAGCAACATTAATATACTAACATTTGCAACTAACACTAGCAGTACTAATATAACACCCCGTGTTTTAGGGTCATTGACGTCGTCGATAAATTCACTATGTACTTTTAGTATTGTACGCGTTTGCTTTTAAACCGTAAACGTTAAGTTAAATCACGTACACCAAAAATTATCGTTCAATGTAAACGGATATCAAACAATTAAATATTTACATCAAGCAAGTATTAAATAACTATTTTGAGAATAATTATGGTCTTTGTTTATTTTATTTTTATCGTTTGCGTAAAGTGTTTACGTTTCGCGATAAATTAAGTTTAGGCATACCCGGAACCACCAAAACTTTTCTACGCTTCAACAAATACCCACTTTTATACCCAATACATAAAAATTACATAATATTATCATACATATCATGCCTTACCCGGATTTCATGTGATTAACCAAGAAAATCTAACAAAAATTTCCAACTTGCATTTGTACATACAATAACTCATTAAGACCTATGTCTCTTTGATCAAGACCAACCTTTCTTGACCAAGACCACCCATAAAACCATCAAATGGTTCCCTTGACTAGTCATGAAGGTATATAATACTTGTAAAAGAGAAATTACACACACACTCTTCATTTTGCAAGGTGAAAAATCAAATAAACACTCCCTTTGTCACCCTTGAAGCCCACGGCTCAAAACCATCCAAAGAAATAAACCATACAAAAATTTATACAACCTATACAAGCCATTACACATCCATCCTAAGATATACTAAGGCATTTGCAAGCATTGGTTATCCATTTTCAAGTATTAATCAAGAAAAGAAAAGTTAGGGTTTTCACTTGGAAAACTAGGGTTCCTATTGTGCAAGCTTTGGTTTTAAATCTAAACAAGGGTTTAGATTGTGTTAGTCATCATCTTCATTCATAATAAGGTTATCTAGAACTCTTTATGTTCTTACAATTATCATTATATGCATATGTTATTTCTTTATAGCTTGAATCACCATTTAGGATTTTGAACATGTAAAAAGGAGTTTTTACTTGTTGTCATTATATTGTACACTTTTATGTATCTTATGATGTTAATGACATCATGTTAAAATGGACACATAAGTGATTTACACTCTTGGTTAAGCATAAAAATGATTATGTATTAATTAGGGTTTATAAAGTTACCTAATATGTTACAAGTAAAAGAAAGGCAAATGACATATTAATGTTGATTATGGACTTTTAATCATGTTACTTGAACACTAAAATAAAGTCATGTTGGAAGAAATACACTTGTACACTCATGGTTTATATGTAAAAAAAAGAGTTATGTATAAACTAGTGATTTAATGGTTACGTATGAAAGTTAAGGGTTAAAAGTGTTAATATGGACTTGGTAAATTTGGACACAAATGGACAATTATGGACTAATGGACTCTTATTATACGTAACACTTATGACATATATGAAATATAAGACTTATGGTAAAGTTATAAAGTGTAAAGTATGAAAACAAAGTTAAATAAGGACTTAAGAAAGTCATTCAAACTTTCTGCCAAAAAGTTGTATAAAAATATATTTACTTTATATTTTTATAAAATACTACATCTCAAGACGAATCCGGACATGTAAGAAACTTGATAAACGGTTTGATAACGAAAAAGTTACGGCAAAAACAAGTTATACGATAAATAAACGGATTTATAAAAGAATTTTTATAAAACAATTTATAAAAATTATATAAAACAGCAAGTTTGATATTTTTAACAGATTACACATATTTTTAGGATTCCAAAATGATAAGAATCGTAATTTTTCAATTAATAACGAATGAGTTATGAATTTCGCGAGTTTTCGACAATTAATACTTTTATAAAACAATTTTTATAAAAGTTACTATTCATGACAGGAACTTTTATTTTTGTAAACCTCATAAAATGATAGAACTTTCAAAAACGAGAACGTGATCGAAAGAATCGATAAAAACGGAGCTATAACGAATAAAATACGACATTTACGGGTTTTACGACAACGAAAACGATTTAAGTAAACATAGGATCTGGTGTGAACAGTAAAAAGTACTGTTCACCAGAGGACCAAAAATATAAAAATGTCAATTTTTGATAACTCGTCTTAGTACGAAAAGATGGGCATAAGAAACGCAAGAAACGGACTTAAAACGTGAAAGTTATGGCGTTTTTACCAAAAGTATGTTTATAAATGTTTTGATTTTATAAACATGTTTTCACTAAAACAATTAGATGGTGATTAGCTATATAGAATTATGCATGGTAGTAGTCATCAATGTGATTAGTACTTATACGACCTTAATTTAAATAGGTTGCATTCGATCGTTTACGTGACGCTTTATCTGTGATATTTGAGATTATCATTCACTCAAGGTGAGTTCATAGCCCCACGTTTTACATGATTTGTTTTATAAGTTTTGGGGTGAGAACATGCTTGTTTACAAATGCATTTATATGGTTGATAACAAATTGATTTACATACTCTTTTATATATCTCGCGATGAGATACACTACTTGGTTTACTTTTTGGACGTAAACACATACTTGACTTTTACTCGAATGATTACGGATTAGCTTAAGTGGAGTGGACTGTTAATTACCTGGAGGGTAAGCGCGAGTGTTATGAGATAGATCTATTGGGGGTTGACTACTCCCGTTCGGGTGATTAGCTATCACTAGTTCGAGATCGAACTAACGAACGTTATAACATTGTCGGAGCACAACACGACATACTGATGAATCTGAACCTTACGGTGCCTTGAATAAAGTGGCATACTTATAATGAGTCTACGTAGCAGTTCCATGAACTTAGAGTAATCGTAATCATTGTTTTATACACATATGAATCTTTACGTTACCTTGAATAAAGTGGTAATATATACTTGAAACATTTTGTTATATTGTGCTCATTACAATATATACTTGAAACATTTTGGGATATTGTGCTCATTACAATATATACTTGAAACATTTTAGATCATACACGTCAAGCTTCAGTGTCCATGAACTTAGAGTCAACGAAATTACATGTTAATATGATGTCTGCATCAGTATGCAAAATATCATACACTTGGGAAATCCTTGTGGTCCAACAATATATGATTATCAAAGCCTATGAATTCACCAACCTTATTGTTGCGTTTAAAAGCAATGTTTTTTTCAGGGGATCAATTAAGCACGAGGTGCAAAAGATACATTAGGTGTCATGATTTGGATAGTCAAATGCATTAAAGATTTGTGCATTCAATTTTGGAAAACTGTATGGGCCTAGAAATCTTTGTAATTTTGAACAAGTGGTGCGCCCGGTGAAGCTTCGGCTTATGTAACAAATACTTTTTTAAATCCAATGTATCTTTTTTAAAACATGTGACTTTTTGGTCTGATTTCTAAATATTATTTTTATATACATCGGTGTTAGTACATCTTGTGTTATTGATCTATGAAGTAACACGCCCCGGACCCTTATTCCGCTGCGACCCAATTTGGGGGTGTTACACTACGACATCAAACTCAATGACATTCCCAAACTATGTGACAAAAAGGAGCCATCGACCTTAGTAAGAACCCCGTTTTACACTCTCGTGCCGAACATATAGAAATACGTCACCATTTCCCTCGAGAAAATGTTCAAAAAGGAAACATATTAATAGAAAAGGTTTCCTCGGAAGACTACATTGCCGATATCCTAACCAAACCACTTAAACGTGAACCTTTCAACCTACTTAGATTAGTACTTGGATTTATGGAACCAAACGCTTAATAAACCTAAGAAGTAGGATTGACTACTTGTTGATTCATACGAACTCTTTAAGTCCCTTGATAAATGTCACATCCGAAAAATCCAAATAATCATTTTGACACACGTCAAAATACTCATCATAAAGCTAACTCCGCTAGTCTAACAACCCGTGTTGTGATGATGCATTTGCGAGGAGTATACATAAGAAACTCGTGATCTGATTTCTTGCCCTGCACCTTCAGAAATATACTCCCAGGACAGAGTATATTCGTCTTGTCTACACATTAGGAACTTATGACCTAACCAACGGACTTTGAATCTATTGGATTCTATCATCAGGTAGCCGGATCCCTTCACCAATGAAGGACGGATCCATCACAAAAGGGATCCGCCAGATCCGGGATCTCAAAAACATTTTCTTCTTAAATCTGAGTCTAGGATTCTATTTCGCACATCAAAACATATGTTGGGGATATTTTTAAAGTCATATTACTATATATGTACCTATACTACATACTATTATGTATACATTGCATCATTGCAATTTTCATAT
>BQNB010038933.1:0-48409 GCA_026074375.1 Tanacetum coccineum | reverse complement strand
CATGTTTATTGCAAAAATAAAAAATTAATTTTATAAGGGTCTAAGATCCAACTTGATGTTGTACCATTAATGCAGTTGATCTACTAGAAATGGTATAACTAAAAATGTAATCTACGGGAGATAATTGCCAACATGTGCAACTCTTAGCCATTATGGGGCACAAGGCAATATAATCCAGAATTATAATGTCAAGTAGCATGTTTAACCCCATTGTATGCCTTGGGTCGAAGGTCTGACCAACCATACTCGATATAAGTCGTCCAATACAAAATCTATAATTTTACAGTCTCATGTCTGACCATACGATTGTTATATTACTTTGTTTTGCAATTCACCTAAGACTGTCTTAGAGTAAAAAAACAAACTCAAGTGATTCCATACTTGGATGGCATACAGACTTAATTTTTAGGGTATTATTTGATAAAAACAAGGTTACCAAAAATGTGTATAAGGAAGCATGCATACAACCTTATAACACTAGTTATTTTAAAACATTTCCAATTTTGTTTTAAAACTTTCTATAAATAGAAATCCCATAATTTTATAAACCACATGCCATTTATAAAATTAGGGTTACCATGTTTACAATATTTCCAACTATAAGTAACATTATTACGGATAAGGTTAAATCCCCATGAGATATAATCAAATCCTAGATAGATACCAAACATGATTTATTCCATCTTTGGTAATTATTACGATATACCATAAATATTGTTAAAACGTTTATGTAAATTTGTTTATTTTTGCGTTGTTCCGTCGCGGGTTCCCTTGCGGAAACCACTAAACCCATGCGTTATAGAACGTTTGCAAGATTTAACAAATTTACGTATATAGCCCATGATTTAGCAAAGTGTACGTATCAATATACACACAATAAGCATTTTAATCATGTACTTTTAGTCTATATTAATTTAAAAATCATTTTTCATAAAAAACGCCAACAATATATAAAACATGCAAAACATATTTACCAAATTAATCATACTAACCTAGAATCAGTTACGCAATTAAAAGAATAATTAAACAAAAGTCTTCTAATTTTTTGTAATTAACCAATTAATTCACGTAATGATTTTATGCAAACACACATGTCATTTAACATATATATTAAGCTTAATAACCATGGTTTACATGCACGTAACCCATGGTTGACAATTTATTACAAGATAAATAAGCAACAATATATATATTAAATAATGTAAAAACTTTCACATATTTTGTTTCCTTATTTTAGGTGATATTTAGGACAATATATTTCACTAAATAATTTCCTAAATAAGATTTCACATAAAAAGGCAAGTAAATATTTATTTTCCATACTTGTGTGATATTTTAGGACAAAATATTTTACAAAATAATTTTCTAAAAAAATATCATATAAAAGAAAAATAATATTCGCAAAATATGTAGCATATTTAATTTCCATATTTTATGTGATCTTTAGGAGGAATAAATTTCACTAAATAAATTTCTAAAATAGTTTTCACATAAAATGTAAGAAATATATATCAAAATATGCATTTTTTACATCTTTTTTATGTTTTTATGTAATTATAAAGCTATATTACTGGCTCATGATGGCACTGTTGGAAATCGTTATCTAAAAATAACCTAATATTACATTAATATTATACGAGCTACGCATCAGATCTAATTCATATATCAATTATAATTAACATAAAATATAAACAGAAAACATACCGAATAGCAACCAAGCTACGTGAAGAACCGGATCCAAGCACTTATATGAGTATCACGCATGTGCTTGATACAAGTTACACCTAAAAACCCTCATGATTACTAAAGTAAGTAACCACCACTCGCGTTTTCTACACTACACTCAACCAGTATCACCCAATGCTATTTTCACGAACCAACGATAAAGAATACATCAAGTAATTGATAGAAACAAAAATCCCCCTAAAAGGGTATTACATAAGTTCGTACTACTAGGAAGAATAGAAAGAATGGGAATGGGATAAAGTTATGAGGTCTAGGGATCCTCTATTTATAGTGTTAGGATTTGGGTTGCATAGCTTTGGAAAAAAACTACCTAATCTTGACACTTTGGTCCCTCCTTCTTTCCATCCATATGGCCGGCCACCATAAGTTACCAAACACCCCTTGGTGTTGACTTATTTACTTTTCTAGTATTTATGGTTAATTACATTTAATTACCCATTAATTAAAAAGCCTTACAGTTAATTATTCATAAACAAACTAATTAACGACCATTAGTATTCTATCGTTGTGAATAATAATATACATAAATGAATTACACATATATTATTATATAATATTAAATCAGAGTATAAAAACCTATAAAACAAAATGTATCTTGCCGGCTCACAACCGATGTTACAGCCTTCTAAAAGGTCGAGGAAGTTACCGAGGTCGAAATATGTTTGCTACATCTTGTCGGAGGCGTGGCCGATGTTGTAGCCTTCTAAAGGACTGAGGTTTAATAATGTTGCTTAATTTTTTGTCTTATTTTGTACCTTAAAGAGCCTAAGGGTATATGGTGCAAATAAGATTGGTCCATTTATGTCTTAAAGAGCCTTAGGGTATATGACATGAATGGTGCCTTGCTTAAGTAACCTAATAAAAGCCAAATTTTGGTTGCCTCGATGTGGACTTTAATCTTGATGACATTTGATCTTTTGAAAAGGGCTAGGAGCTAATTATTGCATTCTTAACCGTTACGCTTTATTTTTGGAATTAATAAGTATCGAAATAAAAGTCTTAAAGAGCCTTCAGGTATATGACTTAAATAAAATCTTGAGATACAAAATTAGGAAACAAGGGAAGAAAAGTAATTACACAATTAGTATTTATGAGTAGTGTTAGTATCATTATTTGTATTTGAAAATGATCTTGTTTTTAAGCTTAGTATAGAAAAGTAAAAGTTGGGAACGATGAATTTATTTTGCTTGTTCCATGATCCTAAGTATTATCGAAGATAATGAAAGCAAAATGTTATGAAGTGTTGAAGTAATAAAGTGATGAAAAAGTAAAAAAAAAAATGAAAAAATGTTGAAAATGGAAAAACGGGGCATTTCTTAACTATTGATTTCTTAATTCCTTTAGATGAGCACTTTGCTACTTTTCGAGGCGATTAGTTTGGAGGGATTGGAATTTTTAGTTTTAAGCGCGTATTTATTACATTGCGTGAGGACACGACAATACTTTAGTATGGGGGAATTTGGTATTCGCTATTTTATACATACCTTTTACCATGAAAAACGAGCCCAAATGACCAAAAACATAATTAAAATGGCAAATATATGCTTGTTTTTGTGTTTGTGTATGTGCAGGTACGGATATCAAGAAAAAGACAAAAATAAAGCCAAAACCGGACAAAACCAAGCATGAGATCGGAAAGAGCACGAGAATACGAGTCCAACAGTTCTCTCGAATTTTATTGGGCCAGCCCGTAACCCATTTTATGGGTCGGGCCAGCCAAAACAAGCTAAAAGCCCAACAAGGAATTAAGTGGAAATATAAATTATATATAATGTGACGTCATGTCACATGACCAGAAATTAAATAAGAAAATGAACACGGGATGGCGCACCATCTATGTTTGAAAGCAAATTGTAACCCTCCACATGGCATAGTAAACTTGTAAACTTTTAAATTGAATTTCAGAAGACTATATGATCAAACGGACACAGTGCATGCGTTTTTATTAGGCAATTGGATAGGGCACGTGTCACAAAGCTAATGGCTGGATCAAATTTACAAGGATGGTGATCCGTGTGAGCTCGAGAGAAGGCTAATGATTGGAGGAATTATGAGCTAATGATTGGGGTCAATTTACAACATCAACCCTTCTCACCCCATATAAATAAAAACGCCACCCCCTCACTTTGAGCTAGTCATTATTTTTTTAAGTTTTAGTTTTGTATTTTTAGCTTATTTTAGTTTAGTAATAGTTTAATTCACTTTTTCTGCTTATTGTAACTTACTTATTTCGCAAATTTAATATGATGTATTAAAAATAGTTTAAATTTCGTTGATGATCTCGTGTTGCTTTTACTTAATCTCTCGTTAAAATTACTTTTCGTGTAGCTTATTCAATAAGCTATTGTTTCGTGCTTATTTTCGCTTCTTATTATCCTCAAAAGTTCTTGATTGCTTAGAAGATGACTCGTATAAGCTTTCCGAGCTCTTACGATTCATTCTAAAAAGTTTTTAAGCACTTTTTAAAGTAATAAGTCATAATAAGCTCGTATATAGCTTATTGACATACTTGTTTCGTTTTTGTTTAAGTGAAAGTTCATATTTTCTGTTAAGTTTCGTTTCTAAACTGCTTATTTGATTCATGTAAACTTAAATAACTAGATCGAATTTTTGTTCGCTTATTTGCTTATTCTTTTCACAATTTGGTTCGTTTATGTTCTTATCGCTTGATTAAATTCCTTGTTGTTGATCTCGTTTGCTTACTAGCTTAATTTAGAGTTTATTTCGTTTAGGTTTTGGCTTATAGAGTGTATTTTGCTTAAATTTCGATTAAGTTCTAGCTTATTATTAAGATTTCGTGTTCTTGAGCTTATTCGTGTTGGTTCCAGTTTAATTGACTTTTGCTTATTCATTTGCATTGTTCGTTTAGATTGTAGAAATTATAAAAGCTTGGCCGCGTTTGGATTGCAAGAACTAAATTGGGTTGTTGAAATTCATCTTGGGCTTTTTGTTTAAATATAGAATGGACCACGTTTTGCATTTTGGATTTAGTCTTGTATGAGCCACTCGTTTGGTTTTAAACGAAAACAGTTGACTACTTTGAAAATAAAATGAGTTTTTGTGTTAACAGTTAATGATTTTATTTGTGTATTTTGAGTTGCCTTTGGTACCGGTCTACTCATGAGGCGTGGAGCTTAAGGGCTTAATAAGCTAGATAGAATTTTACTATTTTCTTTAGCTTATTAAGTCGGGTGGTTATCATTTATTTGCGGCTCTCCAATTCGGTTCCATTTTCTATCCTTTTTCAATTAATTAGTGTAGTTTTAATTTGTCGTTTTATAAAATGTTTGCTTATTTGATTTTTGCCATGATTAGTGTAGACTTATTTTTATCTTTTGATGTTATAATGTTTGCCATGTTTAGTTAGTTGATTTATTTTCTCATTTAGTGTTTAGAAATTGGTGCGGATTTAAAATATGATTAGAGATTATTAATTTGCGACATTTATTTAGATTAAAGTTTTTTTTTAAATAAATATATAAAAAAAATAATAAATAAATAAAAAAAATAATTAATATATATATATATATATATATAAAATTTCTTTTAATGTAGGATTTACTTTTAGAAGTTTGCATGTTTAAAATTGAATTTATTATGTTTGCTTATTTGTCTCGTTCTAAATACTCGTTTTGTTTAATGCTTTACATTTTTAATTATTTTTATTGCTTTGCTCGTTTTTATGCTTTTATTTACTTTATCAATATGTCAAGTAGGATTTAGCAAACCAAATCAAAATTATTTTAAACCATTCAAAACGCGCGATCACGGACTTAACCGATTTTCAATTCACACTTCGTCGAGGAAAAACGACCCGGGAGGTTTTTGAGACAACTTTGGTTAAAAGTTTGTTTCTCGAACCTGACGAAAAATACTTACTATACTATTATTTGATATAATCCTTATATACTTATATATTATATTATATATATATATTTTATGTATTAAAAAGGATGTATCACATGGATACGACGTATCGACTTCTTGTATAGTTTTAGGTTTTTATTTCGATTTCTAACCAATGAATACCAAAGATAGAACTGCATTTGTTTTCTTATATACAGGAGTCTTCTGGACAAACAAATTAATTTGGTGGAATGCTTATTTTTTTGGGAATCTATTTTGTGTGTGCTGTCCATGCTTGGATTTACACATCGCTTTCGCACACTTCAATCTTGCTATATACAGGAACATGGAACGATCTTACGAGCATATCTCAAGGGTGTTTTTCTGTTCTTAATAATTCTTTATTGCCAGATTAGACCATGCTGAAGGCAAAGACCTAAGAAACTTATGATTTGCATCTTCTGTGGATACTTCAGCACCATGAGCTTCCAATTGAGAAAGTAACTGTTGAAACCTGTCATATCCTTTTTCTAGTCCTTCAGAATTGGATATTTTAAATGCTTCAAACTGTTGTTTGAAAACAGCCTTCTGCATCTTCTTTGAATTTGCATTACCACCAAACCTAGTTCTGATGGCTTCCCAGATCTCTTTAGCATCATCCATTCCATGAAACCTTCTCATATGTTCTTTAGGAATGGCCATCAACAAAATATTCTTAGCTTTCCTCTCCTTTTCAACAGCTTGAATCTCTGCAGCAGTAACTGGTGAAAGTACTCGAACAACACCATCCTTTCCAATTGAAATTCTCTTCTTGGAGTTACCATTCTAAATTACCTTCCATACTTCGTTGTCAATGTACTCAAGATAATGCTCCATCTCCATTGCCCATATATCATACTCCTCCTTCTTCAAAATTGGGAGTTTGATATTTGAGATAGCAGTAGTTTAGGGAATCATAGGTTGTGGTTGTTTAGGTGCAGCACCAGTGTCTGATGCATTTTCATGGTTTGATTCGTCATCATCATTGAGATGTTGTGAGAAATCATCATTGGCAGGGTTAGACATTTTGTAAAGGTTCGTGGAAGAGTGTTGTTTGTGGTTCTAGTGATTCTTCTTTCTCAGAGTCCCTCTAAAGGCTCTAATACCACTTGTAGGTCCTTGTTTAGGATCTGACTAGCCTTTGTAAGACGATAGACAACTTGGATAAATCCAAATCAACTATATGAGAGACACTGACTATGAATTATCAAGTGTTAATGCGGAATCTTAACACAAGAGTAAAGAAGAAACGATAATACTAAAATTGCTATTAAGCTCTATGCTTCTATTGATATTTCTCTAAACGTTGTTGTACATAACATTGTGCCTTAGGGTTCCTCTTATACACCAAGGAAACCCTAATGGGCTTTACAACCGTGTGAAAGGATAATACATATCCTTTCCTAAGATATCTCCTAAGATATCTCTAAGATAACTATTACTATTCTGTTACATAAACAGACTTAACTATAAACAGAACTAACTATGACCAGTACTAACTCTAGTACTGCTACTCTACCAGTACTAACTTAGTACTGCCAGACTTAACTTAGTACTGCCAGTATTAACTCAATACTAACAGAACTAACTATAACTACCAGACTTAACTGTTATACTACCAGTATTAAGTCTGTTACAATCTATTTTCCCAACATGTCTTTTTGTGGGTATGATCGGGAAAGTAGCTAGCAACACTGTTCCTTATCTGTTTGGACTTAATCTATTTGTTTTGTTCTTTTTATTTAACACCAATTATATATTTCCCATACCTAATCCCTAACCTTTGGTTTGCTCGAATGAGGGACTGATCAATCACATATGTCTATTCCATCGCTATGGATTTGTATGTGTGATTTTGTCGCCCTTGTTGGTGTGTTACTGTTGGCAAAGGATTAAAAGATTCCATACCCTATATTATTCTTCATCTTAACCTTTGGTTTTACTCGAATGAAGGACTAAGCAATCATGTATGTCTATTCCATCGTTATGGATGTGTATGTGTGATTTTATCGCCCTTGTTGGTTTACTACTATTGGTAAAGATTACTGATCCTATTCTTTAGCTTATTCGAGTTAAGGACTGATCAATGGGAAGTGTCGCGGTCATGAATTTGGGCGTGCATTTTTTATTTTGTCGCCATTTCTGGACTATTGGTATTGATAGAGGTTAGAAAGAATGATAAACCTTTAAACCTTAACCCAATTTACCTTTTTAGACTTGTTACTCCTTAGCTTTAGTGGTGGAGATGTGTATCCTTGCCAAGCTTATGATAGAATACTCGTCACGATCGAGCAATTGAGCGAATTACTTGAATGTTACCACATAGATTAGTTGAGTGATTTGAGTGTTTTCATTTTCCTATTTCGTGAGGTGTTAGGTTGTGTGCAAGTAATTAAACGAAAAAATTGCTTAAAGGAAAAATCTTAAACCTCGGTTGGGATACATTTTCATAAGTTTTCTAAAGTCTACTTGAGGACAAGTAGGATTCAAGTGGGGGGATATTTGATGACATCAAATAACGTCACTTTAATAGCATCATTTATCCCATTTAAATTGCTCGATTTACCTTATATATGCATGAATTGGTACTTAATTCCTTTTATTTGTTATTTACAGTAAATATGGAGCAATTGGTGAAGTTTAGCTAAAAGGCACGCATTTTAGAGCTTAAACAAAGAAATCATGAAGACTACTGTTCTAACATCCAATACGCCGTATCCATCAAGGAAGATACGGCGTATATGTGGCTTGACTTCACAAGCAACCACGAAGACATAAAGACCAATACGCCGTATACAGAAGATCCTATACGCCGTATCGAAGATCAAGTATTGGAATATTCTAGAATATTATAATCGTAGTCCCCACTCTAAGGAAACCCCAATACGCCGTATTGAACTCTTAATTCCAGAGGCTATAAATACCAAACCTTAAATATGAATTTTAGTGTGCAAAAATATACTGAAGACTAGGAAGAAGGCATTAACCACCAGGTTCAACTTTTAGAAGAGAAGAGAAACCAAGAAGGTCTCGCAACATCCTTCAATCCATAGGAAAACCCTTGTAAATTCTTATACTCTAAATACGCGATCGGTTTTTGGTATCATTCATTAACTTGGTTAGGTTACCTTAATCGTTCGTCTATGACATTTGTATTCGTTACAATGGTTATTGGCTAATACCTTTAGGTATTAGCCATGTTTATGATAATTTAATGTTTGGTTTATGTTTATTCTGATTGCTTCTTGTAAGATGTAAGTTGTTTTATGTTTATCAATTTATAATAGTTTATGTGCTTAAGTATGCGACCTATCATTCAACTGGATCTAGGAATACAAAATAGAGAGTTAGCTAGATGTCAGGATAGCTCTCCATATCTGCAATTTATATATCTAGAGCAATAGGATCACAAATAACGTTATGTCTTTGCCCTTGGTTTAGTGAACAAGTTGGACTAGCAGGTGACCTAGGATCAAGAAATAACGTTCTGATTCCCTGAGTAAAGATCTAGACAAGTGGACTACTAGTATATAAAGAACCGTTAAGCAGTAAGTTAGTAAAGTCTCGATGAGCTAGGATTTTGTAAGATCACCATTATTGTCTCCTAAGATAGATTATAATCAACCGCGATTGCTTTATGCGGATTTGGTTAATTGTAACAGAATTGCCAAGTCTAGGTTTTAGGAAGAAGTACTGCCTAAATCTAGGAATGATATATCAACAACGAGACAAGACAATCATTGAACTTGTAAAATAAAACCTATATTTTATTAGATTAAACATGGTTAGTACGTTTTCCTTACAATAGGCTTGACTGCTTCTCTATCTTCTAATTATCTGCTTGTGTGTGTTAATCACCCATTCTCAGTCTAGGTAAACCAAAACACGTGCCAGTCTCTCAGGCTGAAACCTCCCCCATTTTTTTGCCATTAGTTTAGGTTTAACTTAGGTATAACATAGAATAAATTAGGACTAACATAGATAACCAAAATATTGATAGAATTAAGTAGTAACACTCGCTCTTAGTGATCGACATCCTACTTACCAACGAACCTACATCTGATCAGGTACACTGCCCGTTAGTGTTGTTTTAGGTAAAGTCGGCAAAATATAAATAGTAAAACTTGATAACAAATAATACTTACGCACAACTACACATCATCACCATTCATACTCCTATTCCCCGAAACTCAATTAGGCCAAAAGTCTTTGATAGCATTCCTAATGAGCAATTCTCAACAAGTCTGTTTGGCTTAGGTCCATCTCAGTACACTCCAACTCCTCCAGACAGGGCTGATAAAGGAAAGGGCATAGCCTAATCCACTTATGATGATGCACTGAAAAAGATCATGCCATTTATGGAGGAAGGAGGATCAACACCAAATTTATCCAATCTCAAACATTTCAGAACAGCTGAGGAAGGTCCAATGACCTTTGAAGAAGCACAATTTCAACTTCAGGAAACTAAGAGATTGGCTTACCTCAAACTTGCCAAGGATTAATCAGAGGAAAAGCTCAAAAGGCTGACCCATGCTCAATTAAAGGATCAAGAACAAGTGTTGACTGAGATTGAAATTAAGAGGACCCAACACTTAAACAGATCAAGGGATGAATACTTGAACTGCATCAGTTTCAAGGATGATATGTTTCCCATTACACAGTTCAACTACCAATGGTTCAATAGACCACCAGATGCTAAAATGCGCATCACAAGGAACAACCAGTCCGAACTACAAAATAATTTAACTACAAAATATTTTATGGAGTAAATTGCAAAAATGGTCCTTGTGGTTTGGCCAAATTGCAGATTTGGTCTGTCGAATTTTAAAATTGCAAAAACAATCCGTATTTTGAAGGTTTGGTTCTACTTTTGGTCCTTGGTCGACCTAAAATGACTAAAATACCCCTCTGTTCTTTTACAAAAATGGTCCGTTAAGAGGGGTATTTTAGTCATTTAAGGTTGATCAAGGACCAAAAGTGGAACCAAACCTTCAAAATATGGGCTGTTTTTGCAATTTTGAAATTCGACGGACCAAATCTGCAATTTGGCCAAACCACAAGGGCTATTTTTGCAATTTACTCTATTTTATGACTTCAAACTAAAGATGCTTGGGTTCACTGAATGGCTGGAGTTACATAGCTTAGCATCTAAGAGACATATTGCTACAAATGATCAGTTGCTGAAAAATCTGAACGCTAAGTTCAAGGGGTGGAAACCACAATTGACAAACTCAGCATTCCTCCACCTCCATAACTCATTAACTTAGAACTACCACTAACTGAGCGAAAAAGGAAGAGAATAGCTTAAATTGTAAAAGAGGTGTTAGTCTAAGAGGATATCGTGATAGATGGAATGCATATGAATTTGACTCTCCCTCGGGGAATCACTAGTGGAAGAGATGGTCAAGTGTTCAAAGAACCTGATGTAACACCCCCAAACTACGATACGCAGCGGAATACAACATTTGGGGTGCTACTTCATAATATATGCACACGAGTCTCAGTAAACGTTCAAAGATACGTTTATAAAACACAATTTCATTTATTAGAAAGATCAGAGTTACATAAGTCCCAATACCAAAATAGAAATTTATTTCCAAAAGTCACAACACGACTTGATTTCTAAAACACTTGTTTAGTTTATGACACTACTTCACCGAGACACCGTCCTTAATATCCGCGTTCCGTCCCATCCAAGCCATCAACAATACCTAACCTGAGATACATGCTTAAAAACGTCAACAAAATGTTGAGTCCATTCATAGAGTTTACAAATAATAGTTAGAACGCATATTTGGTTCAACAAAACATATAACATTGCTCGTAAGACAAGTTATAAAAATATTGATTTCCAAATAAATGAGCCCATGTACCGAAACTTAACACATTCATCCCGCATGACGAAATAATGGTGTTAGGTCAATAATTAAAATGACAAGTAAAATTAATGCTTAAAAATAAATGACAAGAATTAATTGCGAATGAAAGTAAATGACAGAGATATAAATAGACAATTTCTAACGACTAATAAATTTTTTTAAACCATTTTAAACCCACACCTAAATTCTAAATCACTAATCACTTAACAAGCACTAATAAATATACTCACTACTCATAATGAAATTCAATTTATCAAACATAAAATAATTCTACACTAAGCATAACATAAATCAAATAGGCATACATAATATGAAACAATAAAATAAAACTATGCTAAGTATTGAAAAAGGTTTAGAAAATGGAACCGAATTGGAGAACCGCAATTAAACGAATACCACCCGATTTATTTAGCTAAAACAACTAATCAAAGTCGGTCTAGCTAAACAAACCCTTAAGCTCCACGCCTCATGAGCAGACCGGTACAAAAAATTTAAACAACAAACACAAACTGTTATCATAAAAACTATTCATATCAATTTAAATCACAAAAAAAATGATAACAAAATTAATAAGTCAATATTACACTTTCAGTTTACAATCGCAGGCCAAAATGAAACAAATCCAACTCCTAAATTATTAACTAATGAAGCCCAATTCACACATGTTATTAATCAAGCCAAACGGCCCAAAACGAAATGATAGGCCCAAACGAATTTTACAAACCAAACGAGATCCTGTTGCTTGCACAGCCACATACTTATTAATGAAAAAGATTTTAAACTAACAAGCTTTAGCACAAAATAAGCAAAACTTATAAGCCAGAAACATTAAGATCACTCTTTTAAGCTATGACACCAAAATAAATCATGTAAAAATGAACAACTAAGGGTAACGAACACAAGTAAGAATAATAAAAGAACATAAACGAATAATCACGAAAACACTTAAGATCAAATCAAAACCACATAGGCACAACAAGTTAAGCAAATAAGCTGATGAGTTGACAAAATCTAACAACTAATAAGCTATAGGAAGAATATATAACAATTAGCTAGAAGAAAATATAGCTAGAAGAAAATTAGCTAAAACGAGATCTATAACTACAAATTCTAATTAAACCTACAATCTAAACGAAATGAGCATTTAACTAGCATGAATAAGCATACGAGATAAGTAAAAAAACTTAGGATAAGCATTAAGCACTCAAACGAAACAAATCTCCAAACGAGTAAGCAAATAAGCTCATAAAATTTGATCTAACATTTTAAACTTACACTAAACCAAATAAGATGAATAGAAACTTATCATTTCAGAAAATAAGAACTCCTATTTAAACAAAAACAAAATAAGCATAGCAATAAGCTAAATATGAGCTTATTTTGACTTATTACTTTGAAAAGTTCTTAAAAACTTTTGGTAATGAATTGAATTAACTTGGAAAGCTAATAGAAGTCATTATTTAAGCTTTTGAGGTATTTTGATACTAATAAGCCAGGGAAATAAGCACGCAAAATAAGCTTATAGAATAAGCAACATGAAAAGTAGATTTAATGAGATATTAAGAAAATAAAAACCAAAACGAGATCTTCAATGAATTTTAAACCAACATTAATTCATCATTACAATAAGTTTTCGAAATAAGAAAGGTACATTAAGCTGTAAAAACGAAATAAGCAGTTACAAAACTAATTAAGCTAAAAATACTAAAACTAAACTAAAAAAAATAAAGAAAAACTAACTCCAAATGAGGGTAGCGAGTAAGCTTTTTATAGCTAAAAAGGGGTGAAATTGTAAAATAGACCCAATCATTTGGTACTCATTTAGCCAATCATTGGCTTGGGATCGGTGTCACACGGATTGAGTAAATGCAGAACTTGATCCAACCGGTCTACAGTCGCCATGTGTCTCCAATTTTTGCTTCATTTTGACGCATCAATATTACACCGTCTGATCTCATTCCATGAAATGCAACTTAACCCTTTGAGAATTATACAAAAGCTTTCTATGTGGCCATCTCTCATTCGTCCTTTCATATGGGTGCGTGGTCATGTGACCTTCTTGGATTTAATTTGGAGTCACGTGAGGCTTATGTCACACCCTCATTTCTAATTCATTTCAATACTGAATCAATTTGAGAGTTTATAGAGGGAACACGTGTCCACAGATAATTGGCCAAAATATGTTGAGTGGGGAA
The DNA here is from genome assembly GCA_026074375.1 of Tanacetum coccineum. Lineage (NCBI taxonomy): Eukaryota > Viridiplantae > Streptophyta > Magnoliopsida > Asterales > Asteraceae > Tanacetum > Tanacetum coccineum. Next base: position 34,704 of record BQNB010038933.1, on the reverse strand, counting down.
GCACATGAGGGGTGATGATTTAATTTAAAGGCACATGCTAGTGACGATGGCTGACGTCACTTATTTTTATATACTTAGTTTTGAAATTGATTTTGGACTTTTGGGCTTTTAAATGGGTTATGGTTAAGAGTTGGGCTGACCCGGCCCATTAAGTGGGCCCGGGTTGGCCCGTAAAGATCCGAGGGCACCGTTGGACTCGTTTTCTCGCGCTCTTTCAGATCTCGTGCTCAGTTTTGTCTCTATTTTTGTCCATTTCTTTAATATTCGTACCTGTACATACACAAACACAAAAACAAGAATCTATTTGCCATTTTTATTATGTTTTTGGTCTTTAGGATTCGTTTTACAAGGTAAAAAGTATGTATAAAATAGCGAATACCAAATTCCCCCATACTAAGATATTGCCGTGTCCTCACGCAATGTAATAAATACGCGCTTAAACTAAAAATTCCAATCCCCTCAAAATAATCACTTTGAAAAGTAGCAAAGTGCTCATCTAAAGGAATTAAGAAATCAATAGTTAAGAAACGCCCCGTTTTTCCATTTTCAACATTTTTCCATTTTTTACTTTTTCATTACTTTCCATACTTCAACACTTCATAACATTATGCTTTCATTATTCTTGATAATACTTAGGATCATGGAACAAGCAAAATAAATTCATCGTCCCCAACTTTCACTTTTCCATACTAAGCTTAAAAACAAGATCATTGTCAAATACAAGTCATGATACTAACACTACTCATAAATACTAATTGTGTACTTACTTTTCCTCCCGCAAATCCTAATTTTGTATCTCAAGATTTTACTTAAGTCATATACCCGAAGGCTCTTTAAGACTTGTTTCGATACTTATTTAATCCAAAAATAAAGCGGGACGGTTAAAAATAAAGTTTAGCTTCCACCCTTATCCTTGAAAAACCGATGAAGTGAACGAAATTTTGGCTTTTGTTGCTTTTGCCTTAATTCATGTCATATACCCTAAGGCTCTTTAAGACATAAATCAAGTAATATTATTTACACCATATACCCTTAGGCTCTTTAAGGTGCAAATAACTAAGCAACATAATCACTAATTTTATAAGTACCATATACCCTAAGGCTCTTTAAGGTACAAATAATTTCATGATTAGTATTACTTTTGCCATATACCCTAAGGCTCTTTAAGGCAAAAAGTAATAAAATGATTAACTCTACTCATACCATATACCCTAAGGCTCTTTAAGGTATAAGTAAAGCAATAAACATGTAATGCATATAATAAGCCAAAATTCGAATCATCGACTTCCAAATCAAAGGAAAGTTACTAAAAATTAAATTGAACCGGACAACCTTATTTATTAAACATTTATGCATATAAGTGAGACAAGCTAATGGGAGAAAAAGCCACAATTAATACTTATGAGCTTGAAAGAAATCCAACTATTCTACGTTTAGCATCATGACTTATACTCGACTCTATCATTTCTCGTTCTTCGCAATTTAAAATCTCTAAGAAAGAGACTCGCGAATGCTTAGCCTAGCGAATTAAGATCGGCACTTTAACAAGTCACATAGACTGGCAACAATCTCAACTCTAATAAATCGAGCTCGGCATAATGGATAAGCCTACATAAGACTAGCAACAAACTCGATTTAAATATGTTAAGGAAAAAGCTAAGGTATAAAACCGGTCGGATCAAAATTTATTTCTCGTTCTCACCTTTATTTATGTAACAACACTTATTTCATCACTTTATTCCAACATTTATCACTTCTTATGCACAAAAAATTTAAATTTTTGCTATTTTTCACATAAATCACATATTTTTGGTGGAAAAACGGGTTACGTGAGAACAACGGTTGCAGGTATAATCAAATCGATAGATTCCCCCCCCCCCCATACTAAAACTACACATTGTCCTCAATGTGAGACTGTCACCCCCATACTAATTTCAAGGCATAATTCAAGTATTAAGGGTTCTCTACGCAAATCTAAAGCCATTTATTAAGTATGCTAAAGATAAACGATAATCGATAAGATTAGGATATTGGATTCCCTAAATGAAGCTGAGGATATGAAGCTCGACTATATAAATGGACAAAACCATGAACACGAGAGTCTTCAAAATCCGGGTATCCTGGACATAAAACCACAAAACAACAAAACACGAAACACGAGAAAAGAAAAGGCGAGCCTCCTCACATTAATTGTTAGAAAATAGATAAGAAGATAGAAACGCTTGTTTTTGTTAACCGAGTCACGAGCTTGACTCGACCCTGAATTAAGTTGTCCATGGGGGAGCAAATGGAAAAGAAAATCTCAATCGGGCTTTCATTAATGTTTGGATAAACATTAAAGCACATGAAAGTTCCATCCCGATGAGATGCCAGAAGCTCTAAGTGAAGATGTCCGGTGGAGAGAAGTAAAGGAGAATCCGCATGGTAGGTAAGAAACGGGAGAAAAGTTCGAATGACAAATGTGAAAGAATCGTCATCTCAAATTGAGAGAAACAACATCTCACTCCCTGAGGTCAAAACATTCGTTTTCGTAAAACTCATCAAAGTCGTTTATTACGGCCGCATCGGGCTCCAAATTTAAGCAAATCTCAACATCCGATGGTTCCGGAGGAGGTCGAGGATATGAAGGATCATTTAAATGATCAATGTTAGATGACTCATTTTCGGGAAGGGGAGGGGAATCATTGTTAAGCAATTCTTCAAGAAAACGGATATCCCCTTCAAAGTCATAATCGTCGTTTTCAATGCCCGGTGGCATTGAGTTATCGGAAGCAAGAAATAAGTCGATCTCCTCCAGAAGAGAGTCACTATCCTCAACGAGGACAGGAGGTGGAGAGAGAGACTCAAGAATCGTATCTCGCAATTAATAGTTTATAATAAATCTTATTTCATAATTATTAGTCATGTTTATATTTTCTTTTTCTAAAAACCCTTTTGTTTTTACACAAGTAAAAAACTTATAAAAACAAATAAATATAAACTATTAATACACATAACATTTATTTGAAATCACTTAACAATTAACACATGCAAACATTAACGATGATTCTAATTATCGAATAATTAAACTATGTATATATTCATATAAGGCTCCTTCTTCCAATGAATCGGGCCACATCCATCGATATAATCGATTGTGTAAGCCATATATAAATATACACCACATATCACATAAATGCTGATAGAAATTTTCAGTCGACTTCAGGCCCCGACAGGACATAGCTAGGTTCTTCTCCAGCTTTTGTACTAAACTACAAAGTTGTAGCTTACTGAGTCGTGGATCTACAATAAAAATTTCAGAATTTTTTGACGTACGATGAAAATTTTACGAATATTTTAGTGACAGGGTGTCTAACAATCCAAAAACTAAAAAAACTCAATCTTTTACGTTTTAATCATCGAATTTGCATGTCAAACAATTAACAATTAACCAGGAATCATATCATATATCAATCCATGATAAACTTGCATGTGTTTATCACGAATAACAAATTAACTATTAACTTATCAAAAACAATCAATTAACAATTACATTATTGAATTTAACACATAAAATTTTATACAACCTATGGTTTCGTCTAATTAATTTTATCTACTATAAAGATCTAATCTTTAAACAAAAACCGCCCAAAGGGCTTAAAAAATTAACCAAGAACCCTAATTTGTCAAATTTATATATATATCAAACTTTTTGTTGGGTAATCATATCCAACCTTTTTGTTGTGTTTTTATAACTATTAACCATTTAATATATCACGAGTACGCGGCGAAAGATAAACACGTATAGAATTATGTAATTAACAAAAAGATCAAGAATGTGTACCTTTTAGCAACTAACGAATACATCGTCTTGAATATACGCGTGTGTATAATATAAATACCACGCGAAAACCACCCAAGATCTAAAGTAAGATCTCTCTACTTCAACACACACAATATGTTCTTAGCAAACAATTAAGTATGCTAGTACTCGTAGTGATAAAGCCACCAAACGCCTTCGACTCTTGAATCAATCAACACGAAAAACCCTTGTGAGTTGTTGGTTTCGGTTGAATAAATACAAACCGAAACCTTTGGGGTTTGGTTCGACCGATCGAGCAACAGGGAGAGAATGGGAGAATTTTAGAGATTAGTTTTTCAAGTTATGACAAATAATAATCCCTAGACTTCCTTATATAGCCTACATAACTTGGCTTGCAAGTTAGGTAATTCTACCTCCTCTTAGAGATTAGGAAACAAATAGATTAAGAGAAAAAGAAGATAATTCTCATACTTTCCTTTTCTTTATAATTCCCATATATTAGTCTTTTAACTATTTAACGACTAATATAACTCCGGTAAATATTTATATTAATATTTAACGCTCGTTAAGCTTTATCACTAAATATATTACATTTAATATATTTATATTAAATGTTCTACGTATTAACGTGTGCGTCCCCATAGGCTCGAATTAACTTTTCGGACATATATTATTTTACGTGGACATAATCCAATGGCTCCCACTTGGACATGTACCAAATAATATAATAACATTGGTAAGCGTCTAGCAACACGCCAATGCTCTCAGAAATATCCAAGTGTGGTTTCATAAAGTTACGGGCAAATGATTTATGTATTTACAATCCCTTTGTTTTAGATCCATGTTAAAAATGGATATGGATCTAAGTCATTCCATTAAGTAACGATTATGTTTCTCGTATATGTAATTAATCAAGATTACCAAAAGTCATTGAGACACTTCTACATGAGCTTTTGGGTGCGGCCACACCTACATCTGATTAATTGTAACACCCCCAAAATCAGGTCGCAGCAGAAAGGAAACAATGGGGTGCTACGTCAAAGTACAACAATCAAGATATAGGAAACGACCTTAAATGGACGTTAAAAATAAGATTCATTCAATGTCATTACAAAAGATCCGAGTTTTCAGGTTAGGTCCTATAGTTTTGATAAAAAGACATTAAGATTTTATAAGACAAAAGTTTCATTGAATTTAAGAAATCAGAATCCCTCTAATAGATATCCCGCCTTAAACTTTCCTTATAAACACGTAATCTAAAGGTGAGCCGTAACAACGATTAACAAATGGTTATTAAAATAAAAGAAAATAGAAAAATATTTTTGTATTTTTATGGTTTTATTAAGAAAATATTAAAATGAAAACGATAACTTCACAAGGAAGGGTCTTCAAAACACTAATCTTCGAACGAAAAACAGGATTAATCGTAACACAATTCCCGCTAGCTGGCGCCAAAAATTGATTACGAGCAAAAAACTTATAAATATAATATAATATAATAAGTATATATAGGATCGGTAACAATATCAGTATAGTAAAGTATTTTTCCGTCGGGTTCTAGAAAGTTTCTTTTGACCAAAGCAAAGTTTAAAAACCTCCAGGTCGTTTCCTGACGAAGCGTGAATTGAGAATCGGTTAAGTTCGTGATCGCGCGTTCTGAATGGTTTAATGATTTGATTTGGGTTCTAAATACTACTAAAAGATAACTTTGACGAAGTAGATAAATGTACGAAAACAAGTAAGCAAGAGATGACAATTAAACACGTAAGCATAAAACGTAAACGGGAATTAAAAACGCGATATTTAAAACCTAAATTATCTAAATTTAAACTTAAAATGATTTTCTAAACTATTTCTAATCCTATTTTACTAACTTATAAGAAAAGGCTAAGGAAATTCTAAAACGAGAACACTTAAAGCTTAAAAACGAAGAAAACGGATGGGAAACGAATCACGTTCTTTAAAAATGAATTTTCAAATATTAACTCCTACAAGAGCAAATTTTTTTTTCCTAGGTCCTAATTGAATAAAAGAAATTTTTTTTTTAAAGTATTTTATTTTTTGGTTTTTTAATAAATTTTATTGATTTGAAAAATGTTTTATAAAGAAAAAAAGATTAAAAATAGTAAATTACTTGGAAAATTAGAAACAACATACAGAAAAGTTCTTTAGACTATGGAGATTAAAGAAAAATACATCTGGAAAAGTAGCTAAAGCAATAAGAGTTAAAGAAAAATAAGACGGAATAGCTGATATCTATTAGTACTATATTAATTTAAATGATGCGAGGTATATCTCGAAAAAGACCCAGGCGTTGTGTGAGTTGGTGTGTTAATGGCTTTAAAGTTTGTTGACGAGGTTGAGGTCAAGGGTTCGAGCTTGCTCTCCTTGACTTCCCTTGTCCGTTTTTTTATTTTGGTAATCTTTAAAAAGCAAAGTTGATAACAGCTTATAATAAAAACTTTGTGAAAACAATTTTTCTAAACTGATAGCAATAAGTGGAAAAAGGCTAAAAGCAAACATATTTTACTTAAATAGTAAATTTGCCTTTTCTTAAACTAAGCTAGCTAGACTTAGTGATTAAGCTAAAACTAGGACTAAATAAGCCACCTACAATTATAACTAACCTAATTAAGCAAATCTAAACTGAAAGTAAGCAATAACAAAAGCCATAAGCTAAGAGATTCTAATAAGCACTTATAGGAAAACTAAATTCTAATAGACTAAATGCTAACTTTGAGCTTATTTTAAGCACACAAACGGATCCTTATGGAAATAAGCTCTATACCTCCTTAAAGACTGATCAATAAGCTACGTAAAACTACTTTTAAAAAACATTTTGAAAATCAAGAAGGCTATAAAAAAAACTAATTTGAAAACTGCTTGAAACACTCAGTATGTACTGAGTATAAAGTTGAAAAGACAAAGTGCATGTTTTAAACTTAAAAACAGATGAACAGATAAGCTCTATACGGCAAAATAAATCCTAAACATATTCAAATCTCCCTCTAATCTACTTTGTGAACTAGAAAAATTAAAAACTAACTTAAATTCTTTTTATTTTTCCTACTGAAGTTTAGCTTAAAGGATAGCCTTATGGCTTTTTAAACTATGATGTACTTGACATAAAATGATAGACTCAAATGAACTACCGCAGGACTAAGGAATTGATTCTACACTTTTAAAATACTATTCTGAGTATAAATGAAATAATCAGTTAAACCAACTTGAGCTTAATGACTAGGTCCTAAACTTAAGCTTGCAGATTCAAATTACTACTAAATACAAGATTAAAAACAGACTTTAATATAAGTACCTAAATTCTTCTTTATTAAATATATCAATTAAAGTTATAAATCACATGTAAGGACAAGAGTCTTCTAGCGCAGTACTTAAACTATAGTCAGTATTGCCTTGATCCAAACACCCCTTTAAGTGACTTAAACTCATTTTCAACTTATAATTTTGAAATTTAAAGCACAATTTCTTAATACCAGATAGTAGACAGCTAAAAACAAACATAATGAACAATTATCCCTAAGCAAATAAGCAAAATAAATAAGTAAACTAATTATCCTAACATTATTTTTGATAGTTTTATGACATATTATGAAAACTTAAGATTCAAACTATCAATAAAAAACAATAAGCATAAAACAACTATTATAAGCATTAATAAACTAGATTAAACAGGAGTAAGCAATCAACAAGCAAGATTAAGTTAAATAGAACAGTTAAGCTAGAAAATTAAATTGACAGAAAAGTAAATGAAAAAGGAAAAGTACCTACACCTCAACTAAACATAGGTATTTGCTCGCAAGCTTGTAGATAACAAGCCAGTAAAGTCCAATAAGCCATCCCAACATTGGCTTATCATCCATATTAGATTTCACCAAATTAGCGCAAAGGTAAATTTGAGATTCGTAATGGAAATAGTAACTAGCTATTAATGAATTTGAAAACAGATTATGTCTTTTGTGATTGAATTAAAACATAACTAAGATAAAATCGCGTAAGCTTAAAAGTAAATTGCATTTAATGAAAATTGTGATTACATTAATGAAAATAGAAATTACCAGTTTAGTAAAAAACTGGTATAAAATGAAATTACAACTATATAATCCTACACCTACTCTCTAAATTAGATACCTCAAAATGAGATTCTAGGCCCTATTTATAGTGAAACATGGGAGGCGTCTTGGCTTGGGTGGTGAGTTCTTTTATGAGTGAGAGTTAGAGTGCGTCTCAAGATTAAATCCCAGTTGTCCAATTAAGCATCAAATCATTTGGAGATGATCTTGACCCTTGACTTGCCTTGTGTATATACGGATCGCCAACGTGGCATTCTAGAAGGGTACACACGCATTCTTTATGACTTGGAGGAGCGTTCTGAAAGTGACATAAACCCACCATGGTTACACTTACTCGACCTTAGTTTAGCTCAGGGTTAGGGGTGATGAACAGTGTTCGGCCTCTTTTCTGTCTTAAATTTCAACTGGGGTTTGACCCGAGTTTAAATAAAAGGGTTGAGTGGGCTTTGGAAAAGATTTTGGGCCACAGGTATTTTAGTTAAATAAAAAGGGTTTGGGCTGTTTGAATTTGGTTATTTAAGGATTTAACGACCGTTAGTCTTTTAATAATAAAGGACTAACGGTGTTATTCATCTAAAGACATGTTGTGAATTGATTTAACAATAAGGACTCTTTGGTGATTTTCAAGGTTTTGTCATCATATGTTTGACCATGGTTTGACCTTTGTTGACTATTTGTTGACCTTGATTGATAAATATCTGGCTTTTCACGCTTTTTCCAATCTCGTGCTCGTTAGTGTCCGTTTTGTCTTTTCTTTTGTCCATTTCTTTAATATCAGTACTTGCACAATAACAAACACTCAAAAAAGCTCAAGCATGTATTTGCCATTTTTGGTCTTTTGGGTTAGTTTTTCAAGTGGTGAATAAAGGTAGTGTGTAAAATAGCACATGCCAAATTCCCCCTTATACTAAGGTATTGCGTGTCCTTCAGCAATGTCTAATTATACTGATAATTAAAGGTAAGAAGTATGTTTGAAACTAAAAATTCCAATCTCCCCAAACTAATCACCTTGAAAAGTTAGCAAAGTGCTCATCTAAAAGGATTAAGGAATCAATAGTTAAGAAACGCCCCGTTTTTGAGCATTTTCAAATACACACTTATTCCTACACATATTTTTGATTTATTATTATTTAATTATTTTTTTTTTAAGAACTAAATACATTATTTGACTTTCGTTATTTTCCTAAACGGTTAGGGATCATAGAAACAAGATGCATTTTGATCGCGAAAAAAAAAATGCCCAAAAAGGATAAATTCATCGTCCGGACTTTTTACTGCTTCAAACCAAGCTTAAAATGATTCATAGTTAAATATCAGGGTAAGATGCTACATACTCATATTTGCCGAAATTTTGTGATCTTTTCACGGACTATTATATATCTTTCGGTGAATGTGGCTATTTGAATTTCAACATGATCAACATATTCCAAAATTCTATGTTTCAGTTCCAACGCTGAGAAAATGAATTTGAAGGCGAGATCATCAATGTAGCGGACTTTCTTCTCGCAATCCCAACCCTTGTTGCTAATTGACCAGGGCTTTTGACACCCCACAGAGACTGTTTTGGGACTTCACGGCAACGTTTGGTTTCAAAACTCTCAGTTTCCGTAATACATTTCTTTAAAATAGAAGATAGTATAGTCAAAGCATATTTGAATTTACAAAAAGGAAATCTATTTAGTTAATTATATTAAACATTTATTCATTTGTAACCTCGACCTTTTGAAGGCTGAACTTCGGTTGTGGAGCGCGGCAAGATGCAAAAATATTATTATCAGTCTCGGATTTTTATTCTTATATGCGGCTTTTTTAGAAGATACCACTGTCGGTTGTGAGCCGGGCAGAGGTTGTTAAACTTTTTATCAAGCCACATTTATGTTTTTATTATTATTATCCCCCGATCATTCATTTTTTTTAGAGAAGACTTTTTGAAAAATTCAAGTATAAGTTTGAACTAAGACTAATTTTTGCTATATAATAAAAATTGTTGATTTAAGTTTAATCTCTAAAAACAGCATTATAATTAGATTCTGGTTAAGAGCTTATGGTAGAAAAAGTCATAAATTACATACATGAGCTCTTAAGATTTCCAAATAATCCTTGCTTAGCATCCCACTCATACTTAACTCTATCATTTTTCGTTCTTCGCGAATTTTCGCGAACGCTTAGCCTAAAAGTTAAGGAACAAGCTAGAGCTCAACACGCTCGATCGAGTCCAAATTTATTCTTATTCTACCCAGCAGGAAAGTCAAAATTGTGACAAAACACTTATTTTATTTTTGAAAATTTTTAAATTTTTTTCATTTTTTGAAATTTTGGTGGTAAAAACAGGATTACGTGAAAACAACGGCTGCAGGCACAATCAAATAGATAGATTCCCCCCATACTAAAACTAAACATTGTCCTCAATGTGAGATTCCATCATACTAATTTCAATGCATAATCTTGATATAAAAAGGGTCTCTACGTAAATCTAAAGCTGTTTATTAAGTATGCTAAAGATAAACGTTAGTCGATAAGATTAGGATATCGGATTCCCTAAATGAAGCTGAGGATATGAAGCTTGAATGTATGAATGTACAAAACCATGAACATGAGAGTCTTCAAAATCCGGGCAATCCTGGACAATAAAAAACACAAAACTCGAAACACGAGAAAAGAAAAAGGCAAGCCCCCTACATCAAATGTTAGAAAATAGATAAAAAGATAGAAACGCATGTTTTTGTTAACCGAGTCACGAGCTTGACTCGACCCCGAATTAAGTTATCCATGGGGAAGCAAATGGAAAAGAAAGTTCAAAGGGCTTTCATTATGTTTGGTTAAATATAAAGCAACGCTGAAAAGTTCCATCCCGATGAGATGCCACCGGCTCTAAGTGTAGATGCCGAGGTCAAAAATGGTGTCTTCACTCCCGGTGGAGAGAAGTAAAGGAGAATCCATAGGGTAGGTGAGAAACGGGAGAAAAGTCCGAATTACAAATGTGAAAGTATCGTCATCTTCAACATTTTGAGAAAAATCAATCTCACCTCTGTTAATCACGGCCGTATCGGGCTCAAAATTTAAGCAAATCTCAACATCTGGTGGTTCCGGAGGAGGACGAGGAAATGACGGATCAAAATGAAATGATTCAAACTCAGGAAGTTCCAAAAGAGGGTCATTTGAATTATCAGAAATAACAATGCTAATCAACCCTCCCTAATCGGGCTCAATCTAAAAAAGAAACGAATCATACTTGAGAAGAGAGTTATTAGCATGAGTAGTGGTACTGCCACTTCTCGTCAGACTTCTCAAAGAACGAATCACTATTCGTGACGGGGATAGGAAATGAAGAAGAAGACTTGAACACATGATCAAGAATGGGATTGTCTTTCAAAGATTCGATATTAGTAATAAGACGACTAATGTTCAACAATTTCTCACGAAGAATAACGTCTTGGATTTGAAGAATATCATCTAAGTCAATCTCTTTCTCTTCTTGGTCAACATCATTCATCTCCTCTAAGCTAACGTACTCGATGTCCTCAAAATCATCGTCATCACTCGAAGTACCATCATTGTTGGAATCGGATAAAATCTCAGAATGATCGCTCAAAACATCAAAAGTAGAAGGATCTTCACAAACGGGCACATCACACGTATCTTCGGAAATACCCTCGAACTCACTTGGGATTGGGACAAGGTTCTCAACACTAGGAATAGTGTCAAGATGCTCGTCCCCCATACTTAGAGAGTTATCGGGTAAGTCGGGCGTGATTGCTTTAGGCTTGCTATATATAATAGTATACTCATCATCATCGTTAAAGAAAATAGTAGGACGATTCTAGCTTGGACAATTAATATATTCTGATAGCTCTTCGCTAATATTTTGCACATCTTCAAGGAGTTTACTCGTCAATTCTTGAATATCCTCTTGTCGATATTGCTTGTCCGTCAAAGCATCCTTAATTTCGCCAAATCTCTCCCAAGCTATCGATAAAACTTTTGGCATTACTCCAAAAGATATACGACTAAACTTCCTTAAAAAGGTGCAAATATCTTTCATAAAGTTTTCTCTAGCTTCTTCATCGTCAATCATAGAAAAATTCCAATATGGAGTAAGACTTTGAGCTGCCGTCTCCTTCTTCTCTTGTTGACTTCCTTTAAGAATTTACAAATCATTCATGAGTTTAAGAAGTAATTCTTGTATAACTTCAGGTTGATTCTACTCTTCTTCCATAGTTTGCTTAATCTTAAGAAATCTCTCCTCAGCTAGCAATAGAGCCATGCACTGTTAGGATTAAAAATATGATGTCTATATGGAAATTACATTAGTTTCTATATAGTCTTAAGCACAAGGACTAGAAGTGTAATTAGCCCAAAGATGGCTTATGTTTAGGCTATAAATACACCCTCTAATCTTCCTTAGAGGGGGTAAACCTCATAATTGTAATTACACTAATCATTCATTAATAAAGTGTTTTCTCTCTCTAAAATAGTTTTCTATTATTTCCATCATCCCCGACCTCCCAAGATCGTGAATCGAGATTTCTCACAAGTGGTATCAGAGCTGCACAAGCGATTTGTGATCTTTTCAGCTTATTCAGATTCGGCTTATTGAGCTTATTTAGCTTATTTCAGCTTATTCAGTCCATTCGGTCCAGATTCAGTACACCAACTTATTATTCAGTCAATTTCAGTGTTTGCTGAGTTTTTTTGCTTATTCTGATTTATCAGCTTATTTCGTGAGCTTATTTTTGCTCTAAAGGACCTCCACACCCATAGCAACTAGGTTGGTAATATGATGACATGTCGAAGAATTAAACAATAAAGAGGATAAGAAGAAAGAATTAAACGGATAAGAGGATAAATAAGAATATTTTTAGATTTTGAAAATAATACATAAGAAAAGAAAATAAAAAATAAGAAAGAAAAATATTTTTGGTATTTTTTTAATATTTATAAAAGAAAAGTAAAAATAAAATAAGAAGAAAAATATTTTTGGATTTTTTTAATAAGTACGAAAATAAATTTTCTAAAGAAAGGATCTTCAAGGCTCGAACACGAACAATTCCGTAAAAATCGCTACATCTCTCCCCGGCAGCGGCGCCATAAATTGATCATCTCCGAATACGTATACGTAATATATAGTATAAGGATAAGATAATTATAGTATAGATAGTATTTTCCGTTGGGTTCTAGATAAACGCTTTTAACCAAAGCAATTATCAAAAACCTTCCGGGTCGTTTCCTCGGTGAGAGGTGAATAAAAATTCAAAGGAATGTTGGGAATCGAGCTTGATTATCATTTTTTTTTATTTTGGTTTTAAACTATCTTTAAATTAAAAATTAAACTAATATTAATTCTAAGATTTAAAACTACAAGATTATACTAAATTTGATTTAAAAGATATAATTGACAAATATGCTTGCTAAGTGACGTGAAATGTTCATCAAGTGCGGGCTTAGGTTTAACGAATTAAAATCCTTAGAAAACAAGTTTCAAGAAATTAAATGACAAGTAAAGTAAAATATTTTTTAAAGTAAATGACAAGTATTTAAATTGCATTAAAGTAAATGACGGTATGTAAGTTGGAAAATTCTAATGACTATTAATTTTTTTAAACCTTTTTAAACCCGCACTTAAATTCCAAATCACTAATCACTTAGCAAACACAAGTAAACTACTCACTATTCATAACGAAATACAATTTATTAAACATAGCATTTAACGACAAAAATAAATCTACACTAAGCATGGCAAAAATCAAAAAGTAACATTTTACTAAACGATAAAATAAATCTACACTAATTAATTGAAAAAGGAAAGAAAATGGAACCGAATTGGAGACCCGCAAATAAACGAATACCACCCGATTTATTTAGCTAAAACAACTAATCAAAGTCGGTCTAGCTAAATAAACCCGTAAGCTCCGCGCCTCATGAGTAGACCGGTACCAAACAAAATATAAAACATAAACTGTTACACAATTTTCAACTTATAATAACAACTGGTCCAACAGGTTTTCCTCAAATCAAAACGCAGGCCCAATAGATTATATTTAAACACAGGCCCAAATTACAACTCGTGGTCCTTATGAAAATTCTACAAACCAAAACGCAACTCAAATTTAGAAAGGCCTAACAACAAAATTAAACTAACCAAACGTGCTTCAACTATTAAAAATGCAGATCCAAATTAAAGACGTGGCCCAAACGAAATTCATAAATCAAACACAAGCCTAATGCTACAAAATTATCATAGGCCCAAATGCTCAATGAAACTATCTATCTAAATCAATTTCTCATAACACAAACTGTCCTAATTGATTTTCCTGAGCAGTTTTAAGCAAAAGTCTAGGCAGTATAGCACAAAAGAAACAACTAACAGATCCTAAAAAAACTCAAAGAGTACCAATAATTGCTTAAGGCATATCTTCAACGATTAATCAAACGAAAACAAAAAGAAAGGATAAACATAAATTTTTAAGCACTTATACTACTCAAATAACAAAACGAATAAGCCAATAATCTCACAAAAAAATAATAAAAAATAAGCGTTCACTTAAATCAATCAATAAGCTAACTGAAATCATATCAAATCTAGACGAGATCCACATTAATAAGCTATAACCGAACCAATGATCTGAACAAATCTATCAACGGTAAGTCACAAAAATAAGCACATGCATTATAACAACCAAATAAGCTCTTAACCGAATCAATAAGCAAAACTGAAATAGAAACTAGAACAAATGATCCGAAACTTTTTTTTTGAATATATGAGCTCAGATCCAAGCGAATAAGCTAGCAAAAAGCTTAACCGAAACAGAAACGTAAGCTTAAAAGTAGATAAGCCCAAAACAACTTGTTTGACAATAATCCCTCACGAGAAATAAGAAAACATCAATCAACACCAACCTTCATTTTATTAACAAATAAGTTGTTTTACAATACTTGAAATAAGCTGAATAAGCGTTTTACATAAGCTGAAATTAAAAGCTGAAAATACAATGAGCTGTAATCTCGATATAAGCTAAAAAAAGTTTAGTAAGCTGAAAAAATAAAAATGTAAATTAAAACTATTTTCCTAATCCTAAAACCTCACTCCTTTCCAACTGCTGCTTGTTTCGATTTATAGCCAAAAGTGTGTAAGGGCATATTCGTCCTTCCAGCTGAGCAACCAATAAAAGCAATAGATCGAGAGCCACGGTCGACATTTTACCACTACACGTCATAATGGCCAATGATTGGATGAATTCTTGATTGACAGCACATAAATACCCGATCCTCCAATTGTTATTCGCCACGTGGCCTTTATTTAATCTACACTCGGTAGTGCTCAGTCACGTAAGCCGTTTGATATATTTAGAGGACACGTGAGCATTACTTGCTTCATTTCACTTCTTTTATATCATCTCCCCATCTCATTCTTATATACACATGTAGTAGTAAAATGAATCGCCATGTGGCATTAATTCATTCGCTCAATTCTTTTAAATGGGATGGCACGTGATGTTGATATGAATTATTTTAGTGCATGTGACTCTCACATCGCTTCCATCACTACAACAAATTTTTATTATTTTGATTTGGGCTTTAAATGGTTTAAAATAATAATGGGCTGGCCTGGCCCGTTAAAATGGGT
Organism: Tanacetum coccineum; assembly: GCA_026074375.1. Classification (NCBI taxonomy): domain Eukaryota; kingdom Viridiplantae; phylum Streptophyta; class Magnoliopsida; order Asterales; family Asteraceae; genus Tanacetum; species Tanacetum coccineum. The sequence continues at coordinate 19,187 of BQNB010038933.1, read as the reverse complement.
TACGGGCTGGCCCTTTCAAAACCAGAGTGGCTCCGCTTGAACTCGTTTTCTCACGCTCTTTTCATTCTCGTGCTCGGTTTTGTCTGCTTTGTCTTTATTTTTGTCCTTTTCTTGATATCCAATACCTGCACATACACAAACACAAAAACAAGCATATACATTGCATTTTTAACATGTTTTTGGTTATTTGGGTTCGTTTTTCAAGGTAAAAAGTATGTATAAAATAGCAAATACCAAGGTTCCAGTTTGGGCTTACGATCACAGGAACACATGTGAGTTTCACTTTTAATAATTCGAATGCTTTTTGACATTCGTCATCGAATTCAAATGGAGTATCTTTTTCAAGCAGCTTAGGTAGAGGTCGGGCAATTTTTGAGAAGTCTTTAATTAATCGTCGGTAGAAACCGACGTGTCCAAGGAAGCTTCTAATACCTTTGATATTGGTAGGGGTGGAAGTTTTGAGATTATGTCGATCTTTGCTTTGTCGACTTCAAGTCATGCGCTAGACACCTTGTGTCCAAGCACAATTCCCTCTTTGACCATGAAGTTACATTTTCCCAATTAAGGACAAGATGAGCATCTTTGCAACGTTGAAGCATTTTATTGAGGTTGTTTAAGCATTTGTCAAAAGAGTTTCCAAAGACGGAGAAGTCGTCCATGAATACTTCGACGGAGTCTTCGATCATGTCGTGAAAGATTGCCAACATGCACCTTTGGAATGTGGCAGGAGCGTTACATAGCCCGAAAGGCATTCAACTATAAGCGTATGTTCCTAAAGGACATGTGAATGTTGTCTTTTCTTGGTCCATAGGATCGATAAGAATTTAAAAATATCCAGAAAAACCATCGAGGAAACAGAAATATTTATTTCCTCCGAGTCTTTTTAACATTTGATCCATAAACGGCAAAGGAAAATGATCTTTTACGATTGCTTAATTGAGTTTACGATAATCGATGCATACTCACCAACCCATAACGGTTCTTGTTGGGACAAGTTCATCATTTTCATTTGTGACTATTGTAATACCACATTTCTTTGGTACACAGTGAACATGACTAACCCAAGGACTATCGGCAATTGGATAAATAATATCGGTATCCAAGAGTTTCATGATTTCTTTCTTAACAACTTCTTGCATGTTTGGGTTCAACCTTCGTTGTTTTTGGACAACTGGTTTCTTGTCATTTAGAAGTTGTATCTTATGTTTACAGAATGATGGGCAGATACTAGGAATGTCTGTTGTTTTCCAGGCAAATGCTTCTTTGTGCTTTTTTAGGATAGATACGAGTTTGCTTTTATTTTTTTCGAAAAGCTGTGATGATATGATAACAGGAAGAAAAGAGGGTTCTTCCAGGAATACATATTCTAAGTTATCAGGAAGAGGTTTGAGTTCGAGATCTGTAGGAGGTTCTTCAAGAGATGTTTTGATTTTATAATCTGTGTTGATAGTAATTTTCTCAAATTGTGGTTCTTCGGTATCGGATTTAGAGTCATAGTTTTCTTCGGCAGTTATTGCTATGAATTTATCAAATTTAGAAATTATTTCTTCTCCGAGAATGGTTCCTTCGATGGAATGGAGGATTTTGCTTCCTTCGTCTAGAAGAGCGTCAAAATCTTCTTCTAAGATTTCATCGATGACATCGATACTGAAACATGTATCATCGTTTGAATAAGAATGTTTCATCACAGAATTGATATTAAAGATCATTCGTTCAGTCCCAACTCAAAGATTGAGTTTTTTCTGTTTAACTCGAATAACTGCGTTAGCAGTGTGAAGAAATGGTCGTCCCAAGATGAGAGGGACCTTGCTAGCTTCTTCCATTTCGAGAATAATGAAATCAACAGGAAAGGTGAATTTACCAACTTTAACGAGCATATTTTCAGCTATTCCAATGGGGTATTGGAATGATCTGTCGGCTAATCTTATGCTCATTTTGGTAGGTTTAAGAGTTTCAAGAGATAGTTTGAAATATAAGGAGTATGGCATAAGGTTAATGCTGGCACCAAGATCGGCTAAAGCATTACATGAGAAAGTTTTGTTGAAATTACATGGAATAAGGAAGCTTCCAGGGTCTCCGAGTTTTGGTGGAACTTTATTTTGGATCATTACTAAACTTTTATCACTCAAGAAAGCGGCTGAAATTTGCTCGATCTTATGTTTGTTGCTTATGAGTTCTTTGAGAAACTTGCCATAGTTAGGCATTTCGGCTAAGACGTCGACAAGAGGTACGTTGATTCGGAAGGCTCAGATCATGTCGAGGAATTTTTTGTATTGGGCTTCCATTTTCTCTTTCTTTAGGCATTGAGGATATGGGATTTTTGGTTTGTATGGTTTAGGTAATGTAGTTTCTTTGACTGGTTTTGGATTTTTAGTTTTTGGTTGCGGTGTAGGTTCTTCGTCTTCATCATCGCTATCGAAGTTGATAAGGGGTTTAGGATTGTTTTGTTGATTGTTTGGGTAACCGGTGGGTCATAGGATTTACCACTTCTTGTGAATACGAAATTCACATGCTCATTACAAGATTGCGGTGGTTGATAGGCTTTGGAATTGTGTCCTTTTGGGTTTGGTTGAGTTTTGCTTGGAAAAGATCTAGAAGGTCTACCAGATTGCTTGTCAGCGAGTCTGTCAAACTTAGTTTCAAGGTTTTGAATTGAAGCTTGATGATTTTTAGCTACTGTTTCGAGTTGGGTTTTGAGATCCATGAATGTATCTTTGACAAAAGCGTTGGTTGATTATTGAGATTTCATGAATTCGTTGAATTGTTTTTGAAGATGATAAGATTTATCATCGGTGTTAGATCGGTAGTTGTCTCGGTTGTAACCACTCCGTTTGTTTGAATGCCAATTATCGCGATTTGAGTCTCGGTCGCGGTAATCATTGTAAAAACGAGTCTTGCGGAAAGTTTGCATGAATTTTGCTTCTTCTTCATGAGACATGGCATGTCATCTTCGTTAAGACTGGGTGTTGGTTGTTTTGTACGAGATTGGAGTTGTTTGTATTGAGCATCCATTTTTATGGTCATGGCATCCATTCGGGCCATAATTTTGTCAGTGTCAAAATTACTGCTACCTTCATCGGCGAAAGCAACGTTTTTTTAAGAGATGATTTGGTTTTTTGAATTTTAGCCCAGTCAAGCTTGAGTAAGACTTTATCTTCGAGAAGCTGATAAGCTTGATTTGGTGTTTTATAGAGGAAAATACCACCGGCTGCGACATTTAAGACTTTTTGGGTTATTTCACTGAGACCATGGTAAAAGATTTTGATGATATTTCCTTTTGACAGATTGTGACCATGACAGTTTCAGAGAATTTCCTTCATACAAAGCCAAGCATTGGTTAGAGATTCATTTTCATGTTGAGAAAAAGCTTGGATTTCATGAAAGCGGTTCGAAGTTCATCCCATGTTTTGATAGTTCCTTTGTTGAGCTCGTCCAGTCATGTTTTTGCTTCTCTAGTGAGTGAAAGAGGAAACATCATTAGGCGGACATCTTCATTTTCGGTATCTCTGTATTTAAACATATCATAGATTATGAGAAATTCTTAAATGTGTTTGTGAGGATCGGTTTTGGTTCTACCATCAAATTGGTTTCCTTTGACAAGAGTCAAGTGGTTACCTTTTATGGCAAATTCGTTTACGGTTTCAAGAATAGTGATTGCGAAACCGAGAGTCAGAGCGACAACACGATCGGCAATCCACATGGGTTCATCATACATGAGTTAAGGATTTTGAATGGTAATGAGAAAGTGACATAAGTAATTGATTTCGAGAATTGGCGGATAGACAATTCTCGGGTTTTAAGGTTAGTTGTTTCTTTGATCGAACGAAACTCTTCGGTTTCATCGATGAAGTCTTTGATTCAGAGTACATTCAAGATCATGTAATGGTTCAAGAAGTTCAGGATTGGAAGAACGTGTATGCATCTAAGGGAGAATTTGTTTGGGTCAGTTTGCCAGAAAACTATACGGTGATTTTTGAAAAAGAGAGGGAGTTAAAATAATTTTCCAGAGTTGACTACAGAACAGCTTAAAAATCCTCGGAAATGGCGCCAAAAACTTTGATGTGTTTTAAAAGCTTTAAATTTATAAAGACTGAAAATACCAATTTTATTATAGGGAAATACACGGGTAAAAGTATAACCCACATATGTAGTATAATCTTTTTAGGTAAGACCAGGTCGTCCACATGGATTTGAGTAGTGTTCAAGTAATCAGATTGAAAATAGACTTTAACAATTTCGAAAGTAACTTTGTTTTACCAAGTGATAATAAAGATGCCTACTCGGATAGTTAAAAATAACTTATAAGTATTGGTAATGATTTAGACCTCAAAGATGGAACCTTTAACTTATAAAAAGGGTTTCTCGTCAGAAAATGTTTTCACAAATTAACTCAAGACTTATATTTAGTTAACTAGACCAAATGTGTCACTCAAATAATCCAGTTACTAATATATCAAAGCTTATTTTGTTTATCAGTTTACGAAAGTGGATTTCTTGGCACAAACGATAAAGACCATAGACAAATCTTTAAAACCATATAGATCATAACAGGTCTTTCGACCTATACCAATATGATTATATAATCTAAGTTGATAAGCAAACTGACAAGATAAGATATAATAGAATTGCAACATATGCTTGAGATTAAAAAGATCACGATCATACCAAATACTTATTCATTATCATAACATCACCGAGCAGTCATGAGAGATTTAGCCTCTCATAGCTAAGTAGTTCATAACATAGCTTGATTCAACAATAAACTTCATTATTTCACTAAACTAGTATGATGATCTTCTTCGTTCTTGGTTATTTGATCTTGAATCTCCAAAAGGGTATGGTGTTTATGTTTGGTGGATGATTAGGGGAAAGGTTGGATGAGGAATGAAGATGAGATGAATGGAATGATTTTGAGATATGATTTTGGGTGAAAATTCGTATCCTATTTATAGGTTGAGTGAGGGGTGAAAGTGTGGCGTACAATATAAATTGCGCGGCGTACTTGGTGATTAAATGCGAGAGAATTAAATGTTTATTGAAGAAGTGTAGTGCACAAAAGTATTTGTGCTGCGTACTTGAGGTATTAATGCAGTGGAATTTATGTCTTCATTTATTCTTCGTAATAAGATAGGAAGTGCGGCTCACAAAATACTTTGTGCGGCGTACTTTGGGAGTTAATGCGAAATTTGACCAAGTCTTTAATTCATTTGACTTTGGAGATAAGTGCGGCGCACAATTGGTAAGTGCGGTGCACATTTGCACTTTGAGCTTGATTCTTCATTTTTTTCTTGTATCTTGTTTCTTAGAGTGTATAAATACTTGGTCTTTGTTGTCTTTGACCTCGAGATGTCTTCAAGTGAACCTGAAAGCAATTTAAGCTATTAAGTATCGAAAGTTCACGAGAAATGATAAAATATGTACAAATAACGCCACCGAAAACATGTATAATTTGGGCGTTATCAATGATGCAAACACGAAGCATGGTAAGCTCTGGATGTCTCGCTACCTCCGGATATTAATAAAGGAACACACTTACCCCATAAGCACAAAATACATATGGGAAGGCAAAGTTAAAACACAAAAACCTTAGCATAAGGCCGAAGGAGGAGACACAGTGATCCCCTCCTTCCAGGCAAACAACTCCGATGAACAACAACGTTGTGGAGATAATACGCACCAACTAATGATGAAGGAAACATAAGCAACCTGTAATGTGTACGAACATAGCTAATGAAAATTTGCTCCGGTATATGAGTTAGTCCGGATATGATCGTCCGGATCATACAAAAAACATATAACAAGAGCAAACATAAGGCGTTTTGAGGCGTAAACCACTGCTAAAGTGCTAGATACAAATATATAAACATTATAAACAAGCTATGAGAAACAAACCAGCGCACCAAAGAGTGGATTATATTAAAAGGGAATTTATATTACAAAGTACCTATTACAAGCCAAAAGAAGCCGGCAATACAATCAACCGAACGTAGTCGGTGGTTACATAAAAAGGAAAGTAAAACAATACTTAATGAGCTAGTAACCAGGCAAGTTCAAAGGCTGGGCATGACAGTACGATGTCTACTTTGGGAAGCAATATACAGCCAATTTAACCTACAGAGGCTTGACCAGCTATACTACAGGTCCCAAGGGGGAAGCCATTCGGCTTAGGGCGGGTGGTATGACTCAGGATCCGCTGGATGGACAACAACACATCTACAGTCAGTTTGCCCCAAGCTCGGAGCAACAAATGTTCTTCGACATACCACGCGCCCCTCCCCTAACAGAAAATGGACTTACAAAAAAAGAGAAGAAAGAAGGAAAGGAAAAACTAAGTCTAAACTCCAGAGGAGTTAACAGTAGCCTCTTCACCAGCAGAAGAAGAGGGAACCGAACCATCACCTTTCTCACCAGCAGAAAGAGCAACCACTACATCGTTAGGGCTAGAGGAAATACGCCCTAACCCTACCTCCACCAACTCCACAACATCATCAAGAGTAACGGAAATACCCTAGACAAAAGCATGTCTAGACTTAGCAGTGACAATATCGTCAGTCATCTTTGGGTCCGACCCATCAACCTCAGCATTCACCATCTCCTCATTATGCTTAGAGGCAACAACAAAAGAAGTAAGATCAACATTTGTGGGCAACTCCAAGGATTTGGAAGTAGGTGTCACAGTCGACTCCTTTACAATAGGAGGAGAAACACGAGCATCCTTTAGAGTGGGGACGTTGGCCTGACGAACCAATTTTTCAGGCTCAAGCTAAAGGATAACTGATAGAGGTTCAGTAGCATTCTCATAAATCTTGTTAAGAAATGCATAGTCAGTTTGAGCAACAAGGGGGAGGCTTTAGCAAGCTTATCATGTGCACCAGGCATGCAATTAGCAATCTTCTTCAACACAGCAGCAAACTCATCCTTAGTCTGATGAAGGATGAAAACTCTGAAGGAGTAGCCTTCAACCGAAGGATCTCCTCATCCTTTTCAGCCTCAAGAACAGTAGCTTGATTAAAAGCAGCTGAGAGACGGGCTACCTCGGCATGAAAATTATCTAGACTTTTACCAAGAGACTTGATCTTTTTATTCCTCTCCTTTCCCTTAGCCTTTGACTTTGCAAAAGAAGCATCGGAAGAAGAAAGTTTATCAGTAAGCCTGGAAACTTGCTTCTTCAAAGAAGACACTTGAAGTTCTAACCCAGTCAAGCTAGCAACCTTCTCCTCATAACCTTTCAACTTGGAATCTGCTGACAACACATATTCATGATGAGATTGATTTAACCCTCGATAACAAGCAAGAAGCTCACCACCATGTGACATCATTATACAATGCAAGACGCTCATCTTTGTAGTTAATTGATCATCAGAGAGACTTTCAACCCAAACCATCTCTCCTGGCGTAGGAATTTAATCCACCACAATTTTACAAACAGCAGGATCCTTGAAAACTTCCTTAGTCAGAACCCTAAAAGTAGGCCGTATGGAGCATCCCACTCCTCATGAGTAAACTCGCAATTCCCAGCAACACCACCTTCGGGATAAGCGGCATAGTATGGACCAGCAGTGAAAGGAAAGAAATCCGTATGAATGACATCACCAGACACATCCTTAAATGAAGGAGCAGGACCGGAGGATGGTCTCGGTTGGCCTGCACTGCTAGACGGTGCAGCAGCATCATCAACCATAATACCCTTACCCCGAGAATCTGTAAAACAAAAACACAATAAAACAAAGAAAGAAGACGAGGAAGAAAACAAGGTAGAAATCAAAAGAAATTACCTCGGGTGTTAGAGCCTTCAGCAGCAGGAGCAGTGGAGCTCCCACCCTGGTTCCCTGAAGAAGGGATCACAGCAGCAGAACGAAGAGGGGTAACCAACAGAATCTCAACACAAGCATCATCATCACCATCTCTTTCATTATCAGAATCACCCACAAACAAACTGGTCCGAGTAGTACTACCGGACGATTAAGCTAAGGTATACCTAGTATGCTTAGCAACATGGCTTGAAGTGGCACTAGAAGTAGAGGCCTTTTGCGTCTGAGAAGATTCAGCCTTAACAAGAATCTTGAAACTAGGGGTACCAATGGTAAGATCCTCTGGAGTAAGATCCAGAATAACAGCATCGGCCGCAGCAGGAGGAGTGCAATAAAAGGGAAGCCTTTGAAGGGTTGGCCTAACATCAAAATGAGGCTCCTCCTGGACCTCAACACCGGTCCACTCAGGAAGGCAGAGAAAATCATGAATGCCCATAACTGCAAAAATAAAAAAAATGAATTCAGGCCAAGGACATAACATAAAACAGTTATAACCCACCCCATACCATTTCTATCAGGACCCCGAAGCACCGGATCAGAAACACGACTCTTCTAAACTCGACTCAACCTAGACAAAAGTAATACACCCTCAGGCATATCCCTCAACTTTATAACATGTGCACTCAGACGACGCACATCAGCCATATTAAAAGAGCCATCACCAGGCCTTGGATCGTCAATAGCTGCGTCTGGATGTCTCCGAACCATAGCATCCAGAATAGCCCATCGATCAATAAAAAAGAACCCACTCTTCCAATGCTTCATGCAAGAACGATTGTCATCAATACAGACTGGAGAAGGAGCACGACGCTTGGCAAATGAAAACCAATCGCCTTGTTTGCACAAAGTCTAGAAAACCGTAAACAAGGTCACCGTCGGCTCTATCTGCAAAGACCGACACAACACCTCGAAGGTAATGACCTTATTATGACCCAAAGGACCCAACTGAGAGAAGTGGACCCTGTAATGTTTGATAAGGTCCATAAGGAACGATGAAAAAGGAATTCAAACACAAGAAAAATCAAACATCCGATGATAAATACCAATGGCATCGTCCAGAAGCTCAGACATCACAAAGTCTTCTGAGGGTAGCCGAGGGTGGAGATCACGTGGTATCTTATACTTGATTATCAGATCGTTTAGATCATCTAGGGTAAGTCGAGAATGATATAGATATGTATCTTTCTTATCCATAATTGAAAAAGTAAGAGGGAAAGAAAAAGGTACATAGGAAAGGGAAGAATCCGGAGCAAAGTAAGCAACGACAGAAAACAAAAATGATAGATCCAGAAATAATGTGTTTTTTACTATAGCAAAGGTAAAGCAAAAAGTAAAAAGGAGGCCGCTATTTATAGGGAAAGAAGGAAAATACACGACGATTGGGAAGTTATCACATGACACATTGCAAAGAAAACGTATGGACAAAAAACAAGCTACGTTCGCAAAAGAAGGACATGATGAGGTATAGTCTCCCCCGGACCATCCGAAGGATAAATCTGGCTTAGATGCTTCTGCCAAACTAACACGGGCTAACTAAACAAACGCTCTGGAGATGCTGACTTGTCGAAGGACAAGTCAGGTCCGGAGTCACCACTAGAATTCCAGAGAAGCTGGTATGTCGAAGGACATGTCAGGTCCGGAGTTATTACCTCCGTCCTAGAGCAGCGGTACCTAAGGAAAATCTGACAAAGGTACAGTCCTCGTGAAGGACCACAGTACTTGGTATGACACAAGGCTGATAGTTTGTACCAAGAGAGAGCCCCACAGTTATGTCTTGTAGTGAATTCCAAATAGTATAAAGGGAGGGCTCATTCGCCCAAGACGGAACATACAACACCTACTCCGGACCATACTTTATATTCTCCGCATTTATCTCATACCACCATACTTTTTCTTACACCGAAGTTAGTCTCGGATTCACACCCCAGGGCGAGCTAACGATGTTCTTTCTTATTTTCAGCTAGGAGACGAAGGATTGAGCTCTGGAAGAACCAAGCTGAACTCAGTTTTCATCATCGTTGAGGTCACTTGACTTCTAGCTTTAGGTACATATAAATAATAATACTACTTATATTAACCAAACCAAATCAAGTGACCCTTGAAAAGGTTTAAAGAAAGAAAATCAATGAAATCCGAGTAGTATACGATATTCCCGGGTCGTTTTCCCAGCGAGGAGTGCAATGGAAAGTCGAGAGTCGGTTTGATATTTGATGTTTAAATAACAAAGATTGGGTTGGATTTATACGGAAATTTAATGCAATTAACTAAAAGCAATTAAAGCAACACAAATTTAAACTAAAAAAGCAAACCGAGAATCCTAAAAACGCGTCTAAATTAACAACTAAGTCAAAAATTAACCCTACAACTAATTTTTTTTATTTGTAAACCTAAAATATGACAAAAGAAAATTATCTAAAGAAGAATTAGATTTTTTTAACTATTTTTGTATTTTCTATGAATTTTTAAAGTCTTAAACTAATTTAAAGTGATTAAAAAATAGCAAACTTGATGTTTAAAAATCCCAAAAAATACTAAAAGTCCTAAATGATATGTTGGATTTTATAAAAATGAAAGCAGATAATAAACTTATCCGAATAAGTTCAAAATAAGCTTAATCAACTACGAAGTAGCTTATAGCAAACAGGCCCAAAATTGTGTATAACAATTAAATTTTGCACACTACCACCAGATAGCCCTACTGGTGCTGCTGATTGGTAAGTCGTTTAAAGGATGGAGGTATTAATAGTAATAAAACTGTGGGCTGATAAAAGTTTACTGCATCTTGCCGGCTCACAACCGATGTTGCAGTCTTCTAAATGAGGCACATAGTTATAATAATCCAACGCTTGAGTAAATAGTTTGATGCAGCTTGCCGGCTACAACCGATTTTTGCACTCTAAAAGGTCGAGAAAATTATCGATGTCGAAATATGTTTGATGCATCTTTCTGGCTCACAACCAATGTTGCAGCCTTCTAAAGGATCGAGGTTTAATAATGTTTCTATAATAATAATAAGAAGAAGAATAAAGCCAAATTTTGACTCCGGGGTTATCTAAATAAAGCCTCCGTCTCTGGACTCGTAGTTGAGTTGTTGCGGATGAAATAAAAAGATAACCCCTAAATCATGCAAAATTAGAATCTTAATGTGGACTTTATTCTCACCATATCGTCTCTTTAGGAAAGGATTTCAAACTATTAATAGTCCTAAACGTGTTTAACTTTATTAATAAGACATAATTTATTTTACCATAATAATAATAAAATCCTTAGAGGAAATTAGGAATAAGGGTGGAAAAGTAAGTACACAATTAGCTTTTATGAGTAGTGTTAGCATCATAACTTGTATTTTGCAATGATCTTGTTTTTAAGCTTAGGTTGGAGAGGTGAAAGTCGGGGACGATAAATTTATCCATTTGGACACTTTTTGTGCTTTTGTTCTGTGATCCTAAAAGTTATCAATAAATAATATAGCATAACATTATGTCACACAAGATTAAGTTTAAGTGTGAAAAATAAAAGAAAAAAATCAAAATAAAAAAAAATAAAAATTCAAAAAAATGGGTAAAACGGGGGTGCTTGCGATTTAAATGATTTTTGAACCTTTTAATGGATCTTTTCTGTTCTTGTTTGATTGTGAGGGGTCATAAGTTAAAAGGGGATAAAATTATTTATTTCCAGGTATTGTTTTATTTACATTGCGTGTGAGACCAGAGGATAAAATTATTTATTTCCGGGTATTGTTTTATTTACATTGCGTGTGGGACCAACAATGGTTTAGTGTGGGGGAATTTGGTATTTGCAAAAACACACATCTTTTATTACTCCCTTTTAAACACATTAATCGGACAAAAAAATACAAAAATATGCCTTAATTATATTTCAAATTGTTTGTTTGGTATTTTTTAAGTCTGCAGGTAAACAGGATTGAAAACGATGTCAAAAAACGGGAATTATCGATGCTCAATATGTTAATTTAATTTTTCTCAAAGCCAAGATTAAGTCGTGAAAAGTTCTCTTGAGCATTCCATCGTAAAGAGCACGAGAAAACAAGTCCAAAGGTGCCTTCGGATCTTATTGGGCCAGCCCGTAACCCATTTTATAGGTCGGGCCAGCCCAAATTATCTAAAAGCCCAACAACAAGTCCAAAAGGAAATTTGATTAATTATAAAAGAAGTGACTCATTTGTCACGAATTGCAATTAAACCCCCCCCCCCCCCCCCCCCCCCCCCCCCCCCCCCCCCCCCCCAAGAATTCCTCACTTGGTGTGCACATGAAGAATTAAGCAAATAAAATAGGACCGTGGTAACTCATGATCCCAGTATACGCTGTCAGTACTAGGTCATTAATATGAGGGTATGATTGGTAATTAATGCCAACCATTGGAATTTATTGGCTCAAAATTAGCTGCGTTGAATTGAAGCATAACTCGATTGGCTAAGATTTGTTAACATGAGCTGGCAGTCCTTGGAAAAGACAAATCTGACCCTCAATTTGTGGCTTTAAATTCACGCAGATCAACTCCTTGATGGATTAGTTTTTTTTCCTTTTGTTTTCTTTTTTTTTTCATTTTACGCATGTAGTAGTAGTGTAGTTTACAAAAATATAATCATAGCTTATTTTTAGTTTAGTTTTTAGAGCTTATTGTACCAGCTTATTTAGTGAGTTTATTGTAATAGATTTTTCTAGCTTATTTGTACTTTGGGCTTAATGATAAAAATTAAAAAAAAATGAAGATGGTGTTGTTTCGCTTATTCTTGTGGCTTATTCTCGCATTTTTTTTCTTCTTATTCTTATTCGATTAGCTTATTTAATAAGCTGAGTTTTATTCTAGCTTATTTCTGTTCGGATAAGTTTCTCTAGCTTATTCGACCTTAGATGTAGCTTAAATCATCAAATTACTTTACGGTTTACTAGTTTTCTTATTCGATTAAGCTTAGGGTTATTCGGTCTTCGTTTTCCTCTAGCTTGATTCGAATGCTTAACAAGGGTGTCATGAGTCTTCTACTCGGCTTATTCATTAAGTCTTGAGCACCCTGTAATGTCGTGGAGGAGACGAGACTTGTGTTTCATAGCTTATTTAGTATAAGGATGTTGGGTTAAATAGAGGGGGGGGGGGTTTTTTTTCATTATAGCATTATTATAACAGACCTTTTAGAGAACGCTAGATTCGGTTAGTCTGTTTGGTTCCTGGTTAAGGTATAATATCAGTAGCCAAGTCACATTTAATGATTATCTATAAGCTGTGTATTTAAACCTGTTCTTTTTTTACAAAACGTTTCATGAATCTAAGTTTGTTTAGCAGATGAGTTTTAGAAATTATTGGGCCAGACCCATGTTCATTTTAGTGAAACATGCTTTAGAATTCTAAAAGAATAAGTTTACTGTTTCAGTTTTATTAAAAATTAAATTTAGTAATAGTTTTATAAAAAAAAGATTAAAAGTTTTATTTAGTTTATCAATATTTTGTTGCTTAACTTTTTCTTGTCTTATGATGGACCGGTCAACTCATGAGGCGTGGAGCTTAAGGGTTTATTTAGCTAGACCGAATTTGATTATTTGTTTTAGCTAAGTAAATCGGGTGGTTATCGTTTATTTGCGGCTCTTCAATTTGGTCTAATTTTCTATCATTTTTCAATTAAATAGTGTAGTTTAAATTAAAATGTTTTGCTTTGCTTATTTGATCATGATGCGTAGTGAGTAGTTTAACTTGTGTTTGCTAAATGATTAGTGATTTGGAATTTAAGTGCGGTTTTAAAAAAGGTTTAAAAAATTAATAGTCAATTTACATACCGTCATTTACTTTTAATGCAATTTAAATACTTGTCATTTATTTTAAAAAGCATTTTACTTTACTTGTCATTTAATTTCTTGAAACTTGTTTTCTAAGGATTTTAATTCGTTGAATCTAAGCCCGCACTTAAGGAACATTTCACACACTAGCAAACAAATTTGTCATTTTAAAGCTTTATTCATATTTGTATAACCTTGTAGTTTTTTAATCTAGAATTAATATTAGTTAATTTTAGTTTAAAATAGTTTTGAAAACCAAAACCAAAAACTTTTATGACATTCAAGCTACGATTTACAACTTGAACGTAGATTTCCCATTCACCTCTCCCAATGAAAACATACCCCTTGTTGATTACTTTTTATTCTTTTCTAAGAATAATTGTATGGATTACTAGCTTTCGTTATACGTAATTATTTTTATAAATATATATTATATATTTGAGGGTTGTATTTGATAAACGCGTTATGAAAAACGAACAACATAAAAATGGCGCCGTTGCCTGGGAGAGGTGTATCGATTTTTACGGGATTGTTTGTGTTCGAGCCTTGAAAATCCTTTCTTCGGAAAGCTTATTTTCGTTCGTATAAAAAATATAAAAATCCAAAAATATTTTTCTTATTTTATTTTTCCTTTTCATTTATAAATTTTACAAATACCAAAAAAATATTTTTAGTAATATTATCTTTATAAAAAAATTCAAAAAAAAAAAATTCTTCCCTATCCTCTTATTCATTTAATTCTCTTCTTCTTTATCCTCTTATCCGTTTAATTCTTCGACATGTCTTCATATAACCATTTTGGTTGCTCGTGGTGTGGAGGTCCGTTTAATGATGGAAACTGTCCGGGCTGTAGCAATGTAGGATCCGGAAATGAGTTTGTCTATGACCCAAATCCTTATTCTTATAATGAAACACCAAACTTCTTCAACCAACCTCCACAGCCCCAGTACGAGACATACTCTTGTGAGTTATGTGGGAACGATTCTCACATGGTTTAGGAGAGAATTTGTCCGCTCACGTGTTACGCAGCTTGTGCGATGGGAGTGGCGCGGGTGCCGCCGGTGCTACAATCAAAAAGAAGAGCGTGTGTGCAGAATTGTTATCCACAAAATTCACCGAGTTTTTCTCAACAATATCTTTGCTGTGAAAACTGTGGGGGTCCTCATGAAAGTTTTCAATGTCAACCGATCAATCAAAACCACTTTGAGCATAATTCTAACTATTCCGGTTTTGACCAACCCCTGCAGTATTCCATCAATCATCAAGAAGATCTTAATCAGCAAAGGATAAGTGATGTGCACGATGGATGGGATAAACTAAGAAGAAGTCGTATAATAAAATTTTCACATGGTGTGATCATTTGAGGAAATGTAATTCCAACGAAGCAGGCTGCTAATTTAGTAATCATACTCCATGAGCCTGCGAGACATTTTCAATTTTACTTGCGATGAAGATGATAATGACGAGGAGTTATCTAACCATTAAAAGATATGCCTCAATTTCTCCGTCTAATTGCTCTCGTACCTGAGTCTTCAATTATGGCGCCCGAGGATCTCCTCATAATAGGATGAGGAAACTTAGCACTATTCTGAAAAGAATCAGATTAATTCATAAAGTCCAATGTTGAGGATCTTATTCCAATCCCAAGAGAGTCTGAGGATACATCCGGTAGTGATAGTGAGAGCGTTTTACCTTCAAGTGATGATTTATCTCCCATTTTTGAGGATAAATCCGTGACTTTCTCTAACCCTCTTTTCGATTTAAATGACGATTTTACTTCTAGTGATGACGAGTCACTATCCGATGAAGACGTTCCGAAAGAAAATGTTAAAATTTACTCGAACCCATCTATCGAAATTGATGACGAATACAACTCTAGGACGTAAATCCTCTTTTGATGAGGTGTTTAAAGGACATTTAGTGCGATGAATCTTATGATTCCAACCTTGATGAGTCGACTTCCTAGTCACACCTCTTTCCGATTCTAATGTGGGGATGAGTGTCTCCCCTAGAGACGACATTGAGCTTTTACTTCACCATGATTCATCTTTAAGCATTGTTTCCATTCTCGAGGGGTTCATCGATGAACCGCCTCTCGAAGAGAATGATGATTTATTTGATCTGGAATCAAAAGAAAATGAATGGAAGAAGATTTTGTACGATGCTCCAATTGATGATTTGATTACGAAGGACAAAGTTTTCCACCCTGGGATTTATGAGAAGAGTTTTTCTCCGACATTTGTGAGAGTTTAACCCTTGAGGATCGCCATTATTTTCCCATCACATTGTTATCCGGCTATTTCCTTCTTTTATCTTACTTATTCAGTGGATTCTCCTTTTCTTCTCTCTTACCAAAGTTTTTCCATGCGGAACCATCGAGTTGTATCAACCCGATGGTCCAAACTTTAAGGTGAATGGTTATCGTGTGAAGCATTACTTCGGAGGGGACTTATCACCCAAGGTAGTCCAGGATCTCCAAACTTTTTCCAAGGACGAATAAATTTGGGGATCGAGTCAAGCTATGTGACTCGGTTACCAAAAACAAAGCGCTTCATGGGAGGTACCCCATGCTTATCCTTCTTTCTTCTTTCTTAATTCTAATGTGATGTGAGGAGGCTTGTACTCTTTCGATTCTTGTTGTTTGTGCTTGTGATTGTTTGCAGGATTGACCCAAAATTTTCTGAAGACTCTCGTGTTCGGCGTTTTGTCCCGGTCCACTTGAGCTTCTTATCATTTACTTGCCATTAGTTTGGGAAAATCCGATATCCTAGATTATTATTAACTAACATTTATCTTCTAGCATACTTGATAAATAGCTTGAGATTTTTGTGATACTTTCTTAATGCTTAGATTATGCATTCGACTTTTTGAGTTCTAGTATGGGGTTATAAGCCTTAGGCTAGGAAACATTGAGGACAATGTTTAATTTTAGTATGGGGTAGTATATCTTTGATATGATCTAACCTACTTTTTCCCATTGTTCTCACGTACCCCATTTTCCCACAAAAATTTTAAATTTTTTTTTTTAAAAAAATGAAAAAAAATGATGAAAAAAATGAATAGTTAACACGAATGTAGGTTTTCCGTTGGTGAGAACGAAAAGTAAATTTTGACCCGACCAATTTTATATCTTAGCTTTCTCCTTAACTATAAATAGATTGAACTTTGCTAATCTTTTATACAATGAGCTATAAAATGCAAGTCTAGCTTTAAAAGGTCAAGACTTTGTAAGTTCCCATAATTGATTTTAAATATGCGAAGATCGATTTATTATGTGACTTGTTAAAGTGCCGATCTTAATTCGCTAGGCTAAGTATTCACGAGTTTATTTATTAGAAATTTTAAATTATGAAGAACAAGAGATGATAGAGTAGAATATAAGTTTTGATGCTAAACATAGAATAGTTGGATTTCTTTAAGGCTCATAAGAGTTAATTGTTGCTTTCTCTCCTATTAGCTTGTTTCACCGTTATATAATTGTTGAATAAATAAAGTTTCTTTGGTTTTTGCAAATTCTTAGTTTAGATCCTTTCGTAGAAAGTCCATCTGGTGAAATTAAGGTACACATCGAGGTTTTGTCAGTGTTGTGGGGAAATAGACTCCTGGACCATGGTCGGCTCGCATACCGATGTGGCAGTTGTTAAAATACCACAGGACTTGAAATTTGGCTAATAATAATAAGTTATGTAATAAACCGAAGCCGAAATAAGACCACTACCTCTTGCCGGCTCACAACCGATGTGGTAGTCGTTTAAAGGGTGGAGGTAATAATAATAATAAAACTGTGGGCTGAAAAAAGTTTACTGCATCTTGCCGGCTCACAACTGATGTTGCAGTCTTCTAAATAAGGCACATAGTTATAATAATCCAGACTGATAAAAGTTTGCTGCATCTTGCCGGCTCACAACCGATGTTGCAGCCTTCTAAAAGGTCGAGGAAATTATCGAGGTCGAAATATGTTTGCTGCATCTTGCCGGCTCACAACCGATGTTGCAGCCTTCTAAAGGACCAAGGTTTAATAATGTTGCAATAATAACAATAATAAAACCAAATTTCGACTCCGAGGTTATCTAAAAAGGATAACCCCTAAATCGTGTGAAATTAGAACCTTAATATTGTCCTTATTTTCACCATATCGTCTCTTTAGGAAATGATTTCAAACTAATTGTGGTCTAAACCGGGTTTTACTTTATATAAATAAGACATTAATTTATTTGTCACAAATAATAATAATAAAATCTTTAGAGGATTTAGGAATAAGGGAGCAGAAAGTAGCAATGTTTTCACAATTAGCATTAATGAGTAGTGTTAGCATCTTAACTTGTATTTAACAATGATTTCGTTTTTAAGCTTGGTTTGGGGTGGGTGAAAAATCAAGAACGATGAATTTATCCTTTTATTGTTTCTTGTTCCGTGAAGTTATGTTATGAATGTATGAATAATAAATGCATAAAAATGGTTAAACGGGGGGCTTTTCAAAACTAATGATTTCTTAATCCCCTAGATGAACACTTAGCTACTTTTCTAAGTAATTAGTCTAGGGGGTTGAAATTTTTAGTTTTCTAAGTTTGTATTTATGACACTGCGTGAGGACACGACAATAGCTTACTATGAGGGATTTTTGGTATGTATTTAAATACACATGCCTTTTACCTAATAAAACGAGCTAAAAAGACCAATAATGACCAATAAATACATAAAAATGCATTCTATTCGTTTGTATTGTGAATTGTGTCTTGCAGGTAACAGATATTGCACAAAAAGACAAAAACAAGCAAAACAGACAAAACCGAGCACGGAGATGGAAAAAGTACAAGAAATCGAAGCCGAAGGAGAATTTATCTCGAGTCTAAACCAAAGCCAATCCTATTAATCCTTTAACCTAAAAGAAACCCTAAAACAATTGCACCGTTAGTCCTTGGATACTTACACTGTTAGTCATTGGATACTTACACCATTAGTCCTTATTGTATTACACCATTAGTCCTTAACTACCATAAACCTTAACCCTCGTTAATCATTTAACCTTATAACCCTTCCCGGCCCAAAATAATAACCCAAGCCCAAACTTTTAACCTAGCCCAGGTCAAATTATAAGAAACAGGTCAACACCTAAGTCATATCAATGGTCAAACATAAAAACGCGCCCAAAACCATATTCATCGTTCACCCTTCGTCCCAAAATTCACCCTGACACTAATTTAACCCTGCTTAAATAATTATTAACCTTTCTAGAAGCTCAATGACGCACGCAATGACGTTCTTGTCAGTCCACGTTGGCAATTCGTGCCAATCATTGAGTGAAAGGGACTTGGCACTCAAATCAAGGGCTAAGATCTATTGCTTTGATAATAATCAAGATTGAAGGGCCAGGATAGGTTGCTGAGGAGCATGCTAGGGTCCTAGAACCTTCCCCTCATCACTATATAAGAAGAGCTCTTCACACACACAAGGATGTCTAGTTTTTAGCTTATTTTAGTTCTTATTAGCTTATTGTAAACCTTTTTCTTATTGTAATTTCTTTTCAAGCTTGTAACTCTTTATTATTAATAAAAGTGCAATTTTACCTTTTAAACTTTGAGTACT